>PNEQ01020315.1:0-26353 GCA_003012365.1 Medauroidea extradentata | reverse complement strand
CAATTTCAGTCTGTGTACCACTAAAAGCGGCATCCACAATAGCTTACAATACGTGGCAAGCAGTTTCTTGCATGCCAAATTGCCCTGCCATCAGATGTACCCAGGAAATACATTTTAAATTTTTTTCTCAAAAATCTTACTAAAAAGGGAGGGGGGGGGCCTATACGTGGGCGGGGCCTATACGCGAGTAAATACGGTAAATTTCTTAATTTAAAGCTAACATAAATGCAAAAATTAATTATTGTAACATCCCAAAGTCATCCCAAATGGCCAAATTCATCCCTGCATGCTGCGGTAAAGTGACATGACTGTTCTGTATTTTATTAATGTAGTGTTTATATCATAAAAACTGTAGCAATTTGAAAATCTCTTCTTGATCACTAACCATGCATCTGAAATTCATCAAACTCTATACAGACACTTGATATTAACGTATTCTGTGTATATAGTATCCAATTTTAAACACAGAATGATTCAGGATAGATTGTATAAGTAACGAGTGGAGAAAGTTTATGAAAAAGTAAGTCAAAAATGTATTTTCAATGTGTTCGTGAAATGAATTATAGTTTAAAATTGACTTAAATTTTTTTCTTCTTTTAATAAAATGAAAAACTACTTGAGCTTTAATTGTTTTGACACTAATCAGAGTGCTATTTTTTTTTTTTAGATTAAGAAATTATGTTTTACTGTTATTTTAAGTTTATCACTTTTACCACTATAATTCACTGAACAGAACAATTTGAAAACGTACGTCTGACATATTTTTCGTAAGCAATCGTCACGTTAAATTAACACACTTTGTTCCATATAACTAAGTAGGAAATTATATATTTAATGTTATTTGACGATTCAGTGTTAATAATAATGTACATACTCTAATTTCCAAGATTTCATCTCATGAAAATATTATTTGTACATGTTTTCTACAACAAATGGCCCAACTGTAAAGAAATTTAATTTTAGAAACTTAACTTCCAAACTATTGTTAAATTAGTTCCAATTGTTGTAGGTTCACTATGTCAGAAGATATCTTCACATAAACGAACAAAGATACAAATTTCTATGTTTATGTCTACATGACCAATTAGAATTTTTTTGTGAGGAAAGTAGTCTTACTAGTTCAGTTTGTACATGTGCTATTACTTTAAAAACAGAACCACCCACACTACTGAAAATATGTTGTAATTTTGTGAATGTGGTCACCTCTCTTGAGATTTTTCTCACAACAAAGGAAAAAAATTAAATAAAAAGTTACATTATCAGCATTGGCACACATTAAATGTCCGATCACCTCTATGCACACTGCACTGAACCAGTGAGCAGATTTTATGTTCTACATCTTTTTGAATTAGACTTTAAGGAATCTGTGATTTGATTTTAAATAGTTTAGTAAATTTTTAATTATAACTGCCTGAAAATGGAGATTTAAAAAAAAGCTTAAATACTACTGTATTTAAGTACGCTAGCTATTTTGAAAACAGTCCATCCGTCACCAATTATTATTACCGTAGGTCAATACATCGTGAACACATTTAATAATTTCTAAATTTTTACACTTGACGTCACGCAGATTAAGTGCAACGTGTACTTCACAAAAAAATTGTAAACCAAATTTGTTTGATTTTATTGGTACAATTTTTTTTTCTCGGGAATTAACTTTAAGTGTATATTGGAATGTTTGTAATTGACAATATAGTCAAAACTTCTAAAAGTAAGTGAAACGTATCGTATCTGATAAATATGTGTTATAATCAAAAGTATATAAGAATTAAATTTGCATATTTTCTAAGTAAGCCTGTTTACAAACAGTGCTTATTGTTTGTACACACAATACTCATTCAACTGTTAAGCACTATGAATACAAAAAGTTATATTTGTTTGCCTGCTGCTTCCAGCATGTCCTGGAGATAACTGCCAGGACAGCACGTGCACGTTTTTTATTTATGTACACTTCTCTGCCACAAAATAAAAAGTGTCGCTCCATTTTCTTTCTTTCTTTCTTTCCCCACGGAATGATTGCTGATTACGAGACATCAAAATTAACTTCTCATTTGCTTCCGCTCGCCACTCACAAACTCATTTTAGCCACATCAAATTGCAGAGCAGCACGTTTTGTAACCAACATTTTACACCTACCTGTGGTAAAACTAGTAAACTTCTGGCCATCATCAGACAAGTTCATAACCTGTGTATTGTGTAAACACTGAGTAACACTTTGAACAGAAATGTGGATAAGAACAAACACAAAAATTAGGGTTTTTATCAGCGACAGTTACAGCAGAGAATGGGGTGGGGGGAGAAGGGAACAAAAAAAGGAAGAAGAATAAAGTATGGAAGAGCAGACGGTGAGAAACTTTCTCTCTCTCTTCCTTTCCCTCATGACACCCGTCAGTTTACAACTACAACTTCGCTTTCTTCATTCCGCCACGGCCTTCTACTTAATACTTTTTGTTTTCTATTTTCCGTGTAAAGTGCACACACCTGAATTTTTATTAGTTGTTTTAGGATAAAAGTGAGCACTATACACGAGTAAATACAGTACATAATTTCCAACAACATGCTAATTTTTATTGTTTGGGGTGAATGTACAATGCCTCAGCTGCCGTGTGAAGCTGCTTCGATTGAGTTATTGACTACTGCACAGTTGGGTGGTGGCCAAATTGTTTCACTGCAATACTTCTGTGGCGAAGTCTGGTTTTTACTGTGAGTTTTTGTATCATAGAAGTAAACATCCTTAAATGAACTAATAATTAATATAACAGGTTAGTTCCCATTCACAACATTAAAAAACTTTTGTAATTTAACTTAAAGGTGAATTTTGGGTTTCAGGGGTCATCAACTCTTTATTGGCGAGGACACAGTTGTAGCAAGGATCAAACCAGAACACTTGACAACTCACTATAATGGGACGGACTCCACTGTATGTGTATAAATTCTGAATCATCCAATTTATTGTTTCTTTCTACAATGCCTACGAAATCCTTGAAACATTTCCAAAAAAAATAACGAAGGCTACTTACTGTTCCAGGAAATGGTTTAGAGGCTAGAAACAATCATAAAACTCACCTGGAACTCCTGCAGTTGGGCAGCGATGGACTCAATGTCAACCTCTGACCAACGTAGCTCAAAGTAGGCACTGACAGTGGCCATGACACTGTTGTACAGGTCGTAGAGCCAGCCCAGCAGTCGCAATTCCCGCCGCCGTTCATCCAGAATAGGGTACTCCTGCACCTCCATGTCAAACAGCCGTTCTCCGCTGTTGTACGTCTCGTAGCTTGATTGCAACTCATCAAATCTTGTCTGCAACACACACCAGTCTTTCTTTGTATGCCAATCTCAGCAAGCAGTTAAGATACACTTAACTACAGAAAACACTATATTATTCATACTTACCAAAGAGAGCAATATTGTAGATTCAGATTCATAGATACTGTAATCTTAAATGCTAATTCACACTGTTAAATCCCTATTAGTAACTTACATTTTACACTGTGGATTTCATCCAACAGCTCTTGTGCAGCAGCCCTGCAGATATTCCACCATGTTGCTACTGTGCTAACGAGTCTGTGGAAGTTGCATTGATGATACTACAGTTGTATTAAAAATTAAGGAGTAGCAGTTAATTAGGGTTGAATAATGGACTCTGTCACACATAATGGAGAGCAGTCTGTCGTGGATAATGAAGTCTGGCATGGATAAAGCAGTACTTCATAGATAACGGAGTCTGTCATGGATATTGGAGTCTGTCGTGAATAATGGAAAATGTCAAAGGTAACTATGATATAATAATCAAATCTGCAAGATAATAAAAGATGATAACTAATACTGACATGGACAAGCGGTGGATAACCGAGACAGTCACAAATGATCACAATTGTATTGTAAGAGTTGGGTAATTGAATCCGACATGGATAACCACAGTTGGATAATCGAGACTGTCATGGAAAGGGTTGGATAGTCAGGTCGGACATTGATATTTGGGGCTGTTGTCGATAATTCAGATTGTCATGGGTAATATTATTAATCTGCTAAGTACAATAAATAATTCACTTTCAGATATTCTATTCAGGCATTGCCTGCAAAGTGAAATATTTTATGAGACTTTTAGTTTAGGGCAACAATTTTTCATGTGTTTCGGGACTATTTTCATGGTGTAAGCAAATTGGGCTTTGTAAATTTGGTGTTACCATCCTCTTCTTCTCAAGGTTACAGTTTGTTATGTAATGGGGAGTACATACAGTAAGTATGCAAGGATGCCAACTTGTGAGTAGTCTCATCAGTAGTCAGTCTTCCTCCACAAAAGATAATAAGGAAGGGTGGGGGGAGGGCCCAGGGGCCTTCCCCCGGGAAAATTTTTATTTAAAGGTGCAAAATGGTGCTATTTACAGAGTTTTTGTATCTTGTGCTGGGCCTGCACTTCCTTTCACGAATTATGTGAAGGTTCTACCAAAATGTATCATTTACAAGACTTAGCAGATCGTCAGCTATGTTGTTGTGTATATTGACAGTGGCATTGTATCGACTGTATTAGTACAAGACGTAATTTGATGACGCCCGAGACAGTTCAGATATTGTGAGATATCAGGAATAAATATGTATTATTCCCCACAGCTACATTTCAAACACTTCCATGTATCCAGAAACTCTTACATACCTTATATTCCATTTGTTATAGTTTGGAATATTTCACGATGCAGTATGTAAACATGACTTTCTTCGCCATAGAGATATCGTGAACTAAGAAGAGAGACAGGTGCAGACAGTGCAGCTAGCTTCGCGCTACACTAGCTCGCTCCAGTGATAGTTACCAAACTTCAATAAATTGTTTCCAAGACCAATTATTATATTTTTCCTGTTGAATTGTGAATTTATGAAAAAAAGTTTATACGTAATTAATTTTGTATGTAGCAAGTTGTATAAAGTTTATATTCTGTTTTCATTATGTGATTTCAGGTTTAATGGTAATAATTATTTCATTGTAATTTAACTTGTTACTGTTGCTCCGCCATGTTGGACAATTTCTGGGTTTATATACAAGCTCGCTATTAGTATGAATACTTGTGTTTTCCTTGTACAGTATGTGCGTTCAGTTGGCTACCTGTGAAATTTAAGTCTTATTCTTGTCATTCATCTTCATAAATGTGGAATGGGTTGTTATGCTGCAGGACTTATAATTGATTAATTTTCGGCACCTTGTTTAGCTTATTGTTTGGGTTTTTCTTGAGTTGAAGTCCTGTAGCATAATGGCCCAAGTCCTAGTGTTTTGTTCGTGTTTTGCTGTTTGTGATTTTTCTCTTTTGCACAATAATTCAAGGTAACTTTCACGTTCTGGCTCTCAGTTTAACTTCTGGTAACTTCTGTATTGTCGGTTAAGAAAGAGAGAGAGGGAGACACATTTATCTTCTATAGTTCCATAGTTTTGTTTGTATATGTGTCAATTAACTTCCTTTACAGTTCCTTTTTACAAGCAGTATGAAAAAAAAATTATAGTATCTATATTTTTATTTAAAAGTACATCTCTTGGCAAAACATTGCCTTTGTTAAATTTTAATGACCAAAGAATTAAGTTTTGGAAATATTTAAGGTTAATTTCTGCAGCTGCATAGTCTACTGATGTGGTTCTTTATGGTTATTAAATACACGGAATCGGTTATTTAATAACATCCATACCTGCAAATGTCTCTTCAAATTGGAGGACGAATTCATCGCTGTGCTCAAATGTTTCAGTATAGTACACAATAGACATTTGACGAAAAAGTTGCTATCATTTTACTCTCTACTGCAAAATACTTCTTCAGATTTGACCAAGGAAGATTCACATTCGACATATTCAACATCTTGCAAAATACCAATAACCATAGAGTAAATAACAAATAACAAGAAGCGCTGATCCAAATAACTCTTGCGAATGGAAAAAAAAAAAAAAAAAACAAGACAAAACTTTGATTATATCTAGTACATTTAGAATGAAAACGGAGCACTGTGATTGCTATTAATTAAAAAAAGTACCAACATCAACAAACACTTGTCTGTTTTTTTTGTTTACAGGTGTAACTGTTACGCTAAATGTTTTATTTCAGATATTTCAGTATTAGCACAAAAGTATAAAAATAAATTTAAGTTAGACGTCATATGTAGGCATGTAGGCAATTTTTATGACTAGTAGCATCTGTGCCAAAATTTTGTTATTTCAAGCCCACTCACTAGATAGCGATATAATATAATTCATGACACTAAAACGTTGAGACATTCAGAAAATACGGCCAGAGGAACGTTGAAACGGGTGCTTCGCCCTCTCGGCACTCTGTCGGTGAGTTTGATTTAATGTTTTGCATTCTGTTATTTTCCTGGGTAGTTCAAGCTCTGTTTTTCTCGGTAAGTCGCATGTCTACCTATATTGAGTTCGGTTAATTTCCGGTTTGTTAAGTTTGCATCGACGGCGTGTCGAGGGATTGCGTGAAATAAAATTTAATTATGCTTTATGTTGATGTACGCGCTTTGAATGGGAACTCTACGCCGGCGTAACTTTCATTTGTGTAATATGCCTTGAATTTATGATATAGCATGCATCTGAATCCTTGAATGTTGGCTCTACTTTATTTGGAAGCTATTAACAACCCTGATTCCCCAACCCGTCTTGTGTTCGTGTCCAGTTGGGTCAAAAAGTAGTTTTCAAGAATAATTTTGACGTTATGTGGCACAGTTGTTTCTAGCTCCAATCTATTGTTCGGGAGGTTCTGGGGTCAAATTCCTTTAAAGTCTGCGCAAATGTGCATGTATAACACACAAAACCTGCAAGGAATATGAAATTAGTGCAATTTGGATGAAGTTCAAAAGTGGTGAAAATGGATTATTCAGTCCACTATACATTGAAGTACCTCGACAGCATCAGCCCACATCTCACTAACCATAAGGTTGGGGCACCAAATATGTTTATAATTCAGCGAAACGTTATTCCGATAAAACTCCTTAATGCCACTTAACTCCAAGTGAAGGATTTGAAAAACAAATATGTCATCACCAATGGTTGTGCTCGAGGGAAATCAGTCTTAATACTAAGTAAACTATGTATTTAATTTGATTACCCTCTTATATTTAACAGTATGTAACTACCCCACTACGTCAACTTTACTGTGACTATAAATAAGGCCCAGGTGAAGTCGCCGTTAACAGCAGGGGCAAACTTAAGACTGCTTTTCGCGTGGACAGCTATGGCTACTTATCCTGCTGCAGAGTTAACTCAACTAGCAGATTTGTCCCTCTTAAACTTGATGACTGAACTACCTATCCAGTGCACAAACAGGTATGTGATCTGAGCAATACACGTGAGCAAAGCCGCGGGCGCACTGCAAGTATATCTGTATGTAAAAATCAATGTGTGTATGGATGTTCCCTATGGCTTTTTGCAAATTTTGTGTCATATTTTCCCTTTGGAAGTGTACGGCATGTGCAATGTATAGACTTCAATGTACTTGGCTGTAGATAGTTAGTTCTACCAGGACTGCTAGTTCTTAATAAAAGGAAACATGTCCACAGTAACTACACACATGATATGTTAGGTGCCCCATGCAAATATCAAGTACATAACACTTTGGTGTCTAAGCATAATGTTTGGAACATGACAACACAGACATTTATAGCTCATGGCACATTCATGCTTGATCCATACAAGAGTCATACCACATCTCTATAGAGTAACAGAGAGTTGGAAGGCTGAAATACTGTAGTCCATGTCATCATTACGAGGTTAACTGTGGTCCATGTCATCATTACGAGGTTAATGAAAACAAACAAAATATAACAAAGGTGAGAGTCAGCCGGGATATTCTCATGCCCACCATCTAAAACTGGGATCTCATCACCTCCTGCAGGACTCTACTTCTGATCAACTGTAATATCTGAAGGGCGGCCTCTTCGTGAGCAAACTGATGATAGCATGCTAATGACGTTCGCACTGTCAGGCCAATATTAGTCTGGTCTTGATGATGGTTGGCAGGGTGTAAGGCACCCTCTCAAGTATCATCTATGTTTGAATAACCACAGTCGAGCTAACAGACAATGGGGCCTAACTCGCCAACAGTGGAGTACATGTGGTGTTGCATGAGTTGTTGACCTTGAAGAGTTAAGTTCCCTTCCTTCTAGTTGACACTCAGACAAGTGGCACCAGAAGGGGACTCATTCCATCTAACATCACCATAAACTGTTGGCTGTTGGGCCCAGCAAAGGCATTCATTAGAGCACAGCAAGGTACAAGGCAGTGCCCATGAAAAGGGCATGATTCACACTGAACTCATCTTGGCACAATGATACAATACTTCCACATAAGACATTGTATTGGCAAAGTGATTGAGGGCTAACCACCTGGCATCGGTGAGTCCTCCTCAAAATTAGTTGCCGCATTATATATACTTCCTACCCTTAAGAGGGCGTGGTACATAATTCAACACTAAAAGCATTAATTTGTAACTGTACGTTTCTTGAAACCAATTTGCGAAAATTGAACAATAGCAATCCTAGACAACAGTTTTAGCCAACGTTTTAAAAATTGTTTCCAGTGCTATACGAACTTCTGATGCACAATCTCTGATGCCGGAACCTCGTGCATTTACCTTCGGCACAAGAGATCACGCGTAATGAATTAGTCATTTTGGATACATTTTTAATCATAAAGTTGGCACATACCATTATCTAGGATTTTCATTGAGTATTTTATCCATATTGGCTTCGAAAAAAGCGTAGAAATCAGTTGATGTTTCTAGCGTTTATTTATCTACCAAGTACTCTTAAGCTTTTGCAACATGACTCCTTTAGGAAGTGAAGATGAACTACAGTACAGCCACAATTTAACAACACATCCCCAGAGCCTGAAAATTTTTACTCCTACTCACTGTTTCATTAAATCTGACTTTACTTTTTTTTAACCCCCCAAAAGTAAAAAAAACAGTCAAATCCTCTGACATGTTTTGTCACAATTCAAAGCAATTTTAAAAAGTCTGTTAGCAAGCAATAACATACAATACTTACCACCAACTGATAAGCCTCTGTTGTGAAAAAAAAATCAGCAAAAGACTTTAAAAGACTTTCAATGGAATGCACATGGAGTGTGTGCTGGTGAGTATGGTGCGGGCGTGCCATCATCATGAAAGAAATGATGACTATCACTGATATGCCTTCTTCTATCTTTTTGTCTCCTTCCCACTCTTCCAACAAATTTTTAAAAATTCCCATTAGAAATGTTATAACAAATTTTGTGATGTAATTGATTTAAAAGTTTGCAAAACAACAATGGCTAACAATAAATACACAAATAAATACACAAGGTGGTGGCAGCTGTAGCCTGTAGTCTGCTGCGCTCCAATCCAGAAGTGCAGATAACAAGAATAGCTGCTTAATGATGCATCTGCTTAAATGTCAGATGAGGGCAGGAATTAAGGGGTGGCTGATTGGCCACATATTATGTCAGGGAATTGAGTGGTTGGAGGTTGGCACGACCAGTGAGACAATCACGGCCGTGATACTTGTACGCGAGCGTGAAGGGTGCTGTTGTATGTTGGTTAATAAACTTATCTAAGTGTAGACGGAATATAGATGGCCTACTTAATAACTTGCACAGTCAATTAACACTCCTAAACATGACATGGTGCCAAAACCCGGGACTGAGTGAAATTACAATTGTACATTACGAGGGTCAATGTCACACAAGAAGGCAGAGGACGCAGGAGTCAGCATCAAGCCTCCCAAACAACTCGTAATCAAAGAACAAGGTGTGACAGACACCTGGAAATCGTGGCTTCAGCTATTTGAATGGTACTCTGTTGCCACTAACCTAACAACGAAGAAACCGGCGGAACAAGTGGCAACATTCATGACCATAATACGACCAGATGTAATGCAGATCTATGATTTGTTTTCATTAACAGAGAAATATAAGGAAGATGTTAAAGTTATCAAAGGTAATTTTGATTAATATTTTTCACCCAAAATAAACATAACTTACGAAAGATATGTTTTCAACAAACTAACCATTTGATGAATTTCTCAAGCAATCATAAACCAAGCAAAAAAGTGTGAATTTAAAAACCTGTCCAACACTTTACTTTGTGACAAAATAGTTGTTGGCATAACATGTGACACAGTGCGTGAAAAGCTACTGAGAGAAGATAAACTCACTTTTAACCAGGCTGTGAAGATATGCAGAGCAATAGAGCTAACTAAACCACATCTAGCATCGATGAAGGCAAACAGTTCAGTAAGGGTTGACATGCAGCAGCAGGAAACACAGCAACTATACTAGTGTATCTCAGTGCTACAGATTCGGAACTAATCACCAAAAGATGTTGTGTCTAGCATTCAGTAAGCAGTGTAAGCAGTGTGGTAAACCAAGGCAGTTTGCTAAAGTGTGCAAATCTCAGAAAATAACAACTATCAACATAAAAACGAGCCTAAGTCTAACACAGACAATGTACAGTATGGTGAAGGGGCTGCAGCAAGAACAAGAGAGACATTCATTATATCAACATTGTCTACATACAATGATGACATGGACTGGATCAAAACCCTAACACTACCTAAAAATTGCAGGGTTAAGTTCAAACTTGATACAGAGGCACAAAATAATGTGTTAACAGCCTCAATAGCTGAAATGTGTGAGTGCAAAATCCTCCCATCATAAACCAAGTACCTAGTATCGTTCAGTAAGGACTCCATTCTGGTGTGGGGGGAGGCACGGATCAATGTGAGGATCAATAACAACAAATGCTCAGCAGTGCCATTTGTGATAATTGATAATGAGTTTCAGTGCATACTAAGACAGGAGACTAGTAAAGCCCTTGGCTTTATCAAATGACTGGAAATGGTAGACACAAGTGATCCCTTATTCAATGGGATTGGTTGCTTGAAATGATTTGTGTATGATACAGATTTAGTGGAAGAACGTAACCTGAAAATCTACCCACCCTGTAAGGTACCATGTCCCATCAGGGATTATGTGAAGAAAGAACTGAATAGCATAGTAGCCAATGGAATAATTATGCCAATCACAGAACATACCCCTGCTGTATCTTCAACGGTAGTAGTTCACAAGAACTGTAAGGTTAGGATATGCATGACCAATCAGTAGGGCCCGGTAGTTTTCGCGAAAAGATTTTTGCCCCACTTTGTTTCAGTGTCTTACGTGCACACCTGCAGCTCAACTTCATGATTATTGGCAGTGTTTTTGTGCAGAGTTATTATTCATTTGACTATTGCCAATCAGTACATGGATAACTGTAACATAACACGTATGTGATTTGCAGGTTTAACCTCCAGACGTTGTATGTTAGCATCCAATCACTGACCACATAGCAGAGATACAGGTGCGCACGTAAGGCACTGAAACAAAGTGCTGCAAAAATCTTTTCGCGAAAACTACTGGGCCCTACCAATCAGACATCAAGAAAAACCTGAAAATACACAATTTCCCACTACAGACAATAAAGGAAATAGCGACATGCCTTCATGAGTCAAAATATTTCATCCTCTTAGACTGCACAAAGGGATTGTGGCAAGTTAAGGTAACTGACAGAACATCCAGGTACCTCACCTTCGCCACACCCAGGGGCAGATACACTTTTTAAAGGATGACTTTCAGACTAGCATTGGCCCCAGAGAAATTCCAACAAATAATGAGCCACACCTTGAGAGGTATGGAAGGCGTAGAATGCTCCATGGACTATATTCTAATCCACTCCACAAACTAGGAAGTATTGGAGACCTTAACAGACGAAACTATTAGCAAACTGAAGCAAGCAGGATTGAAGCTAAATGCCAGCAAATGTTCGTCACTCAGTGCAAGAACTACAAAGATTATTACGAATGATAAATTATCTCTCCAAATTCTATCCAAAGGTGTCAGAATTGTCAGCCCCACTCAGACAGCTGCTATAGAGCATCTCACGCTTAGATTGCAGTACAGGGTTATATGGACATTCGCTCTCTCTTTTCAACACACAGTAACTGTCGTTAGCACTGTTCTTGTTTTGGCGTGCGCTGTTGTCAAACATTCCAAATTTTTCACATTGTAACTTTGATCTTAAAATTTTTGCATACTGTACAGAATCAAAACGCGCATAGGATGATATAGTTGGTTCATTATTTTAGGGGTTGTAAAAATTAAAAAACAAATATTTTGAACTTGGTACTGTTTTCATGCATCCTTTAATATATCACACCATAAGTTACTCAAAAGCAAAATCGTGTCCGGATTTTTATTGTGTGTATTTTCATATGTCTGGACGCCAACGAAGAAATCTGAAGGCTACATTTTCTGTCGTTAGTTGTACAGAAATTTTTTTCTAACATTATGTGCACTTTCTAATAAACTGAAACATCAAAAAGTTGGTCAGTGAGAAACTTTTTTGCTAATCAAGTTAGATGGGGGATGAAAGCGAGGAAGTTGTTTCTAATGAGCTAAATCTATTTTTAAAAGCAACCCCACCTCATTAGCTTTAGCCGTTGTCTTGTTTATAACAGTGAAATATGTGGCGTATTATTGTCATGCGCTCGCCAAACGTTCGCCCTACAAACTCGACAGCTGAATGTCGCTCTAAGTGTTGGCTGAAGAGAAGAAACGTCCCGTTATCTTTACTGACTATGGGGTTATGGCTGTATAGGTTAATAAATAAGATACACGCTACCTTTAGTCAGCAGTTCTCTTCGTCTAGTGTTCAGTAGTGAAACTACAGTGTATCACGGCCGAGCAATTCATTGTATTTGGTGACTGATTTTGAAACTAAATTTCATGTCTGTAATTTTTGTTAACATTTATTTGTATGGAAGGTAAAACAATAAAAACTCGTAATATAGTTAAGCTACGAGAAAGTGATCTTCTTCCAGTATTTTTTACATACTATTAACGCAAAAAGGAAGCTTTAGAAGAAGCAGGATGTTCCAAACAAACCATTACGCTAATAGGAAGAAACAATAACAACACAGTACATTATACTAACATGAAAAATTTAAATCATAAAGGAAAGAAAAACAATAAATAATTCCAGAAAACCAGTTTAAGGCAATGCTCCATTTCTACTACTTGTATGGTTACTATTTTTAAAATCCTAAATTAGAGCAAATATAAAAATAAAACTCTTATATAGTTTGTATATAAGGTTTTACTACGTCGTCTATTTTGTTTCCTTGATAAATAAATTATCTGTTTTCGGTACGTTTTTGACTGACGAAAATTCGTAATTACATTCAAATTTATGTTTAAGTGTTGAAAAAGTACATAATATATAGTAAAATAAATTTAAACAATACTGCGAAACATATTGTTTATATGTATATATATATATATATATATATATATATATATATATATATATATATATATATATATATTTTTTTTTATGCTCTCATCACGGCTTAAGACGTAACTATAAAAATTATAAAAGAAGTAGTGGGAATGAGTGATATGCCAAAGTTGACATCACGGCAGAACAATAATTTACTATCTTTTGTTTGATAAAAGAGCGTGTTGAATCAGTGGTACCGAGTATGGTGAAGCAGTAATTAAACACTCGCCTCGCATTCGGAAGGACCCAGGTTCGATACCCAGCTCCGACCATCCTGATTTCTGTTTTCCAGGTCTTCCGAAATCACTCCAGGAGAATGGTAGAATGGTAATTTAACAAAGTCCATGGCCGACTCCTTTCCCCTTTCCTCCCGTGTATATATCTACCAAGGCCTTGTGCTGTTCGAGGGCATAAAAAAACATCCAAATAAATAACATCCCCATCTCCCACTTCAAATGTATGCTAAGCAGACGATAAAAGTGACCAAAAAAATACATTTTTTCAGTTCCCATACATCACTGGTTTTGAGTGATCAATTACATAATCATCAACTACCCCAACCACGTTTTTGTCTTCAGACAGATGCTACTAAAATGGAAGAAATCTTTTGTTTTGTCAGCAGTAACTATAATGATTAAAATATGTGATAATTATTTCTTAATAAAGTGCCTGTTACAATTCATATAATGAATTAATATCAGTGGAATATGTGAATTGTTCATTATTTCAAAGTAACAGAGAAACGTCATTAATAACATATTTTGAAGCGTGATGTTATACAAATTTTAATATGAACTAGAATAATAAAGAATATAATACTTTAAGGTTCAAAATTCTGAAGTAATGCACCTCCCGAACTTCGTAACGCGGCTGCAATCTGGCAACAGAACGCGCCATAAGCTCTGTACTGCAATCTACGGTTGGGACACACTCCAGGAAAATACATAGCATGGTTGTGGTGAGAAGAACAAGAAAAAGCATTCAACAGCCTGAAAGAATGCCTCAAGTCACCACCAGAACTACAATATTATAACCACAGGAAGCGAGTTGACACTCTCAGTTGATGCTAGCAGTCACTCAGTAGCATCAGTCCTACTCTAAGATAACCAACCTACGTATTTTGTATGCATCCAAGTCGCGCAGTAAGGGCTGGTTGTATCAACTTCCAACTAACAGGTGGTTAGCCAACACCATGTTAGTTTATTCTCCAGTTGAACGCCCAGCTGAGTTGCATCAGCCATTTTTATTCCCTTGTTAGATATCAAGGTGTTAAGAGTTTTGGTGGTGTTTTTATGTGTATGTTGGCAATATAGTTACTGGTATTGTAGTATTTTTAGCTTGGAAACTGAAATTATGTTGGCAAGTATGCAATGTTTATTATATATTTTTATTTCGTATTATTTACAAAGAACGTGTGAAAAATTAAAGAGTTTACAAATGAGATGTGAAATAATACTACAGTCCAGTAGTTGAAAAGCGTGAGCCAGGTCAATCTTGGCGAAGATAGTGCCGCCATTCCACTTGATTAGCAGTTGGCTCACAGGTGGAGCAGGGTAAAGGTCATGTTTCAATGCCATATTCAGGGTGCCTTTCTAATCACCACAAATCCTAACCTCTCCACGTTGCTTGAGTACGACAATTGGTGTTGCCCACTCCGCCTGCCGAACTGGTGTATACACCCCTTGTGTAACTAAACGCTGTATTTCCCTTTCCACCTTTGGTAGGAGCGCGAAAGGAACAGGTCGAGGTTCCAGTCGCAGCGGCTTGACTGCTGGGTCCAACTGTAAATGGACAGATGGGCCAGTGTACCTTCCAAGTTCTTGGCTAAACACATCCGGCAAATCCTTTATGACATTGTTGCAAACTTCACTTATGGCTAAGACCCCCTTTACCTCTATCCCTAATGCGGTCATCCAGTTCCTGCCTAATAGAGATCGCCTCTGACCTTTACTAATAATTAAGGGAAGGTTACAGTGCTGTGTGCCATACTGCACTCTGACATCACATGAATCAAGAGTCTCAATTATATTTTTGCTGTAGCCTTGCAGCACACACAATGGTCGAGTCAATTTGGGAGGCTGATGAGGAAAAATTTCCAGGAACGTAGACTCATCTATAATAGATAATCCTGCCCCTGTGTCCACTTCAATTTTGACTGCATGGTTATTTATTTCTACAGTGGTACACAACTCAGTTGCTCCAGGAGCCCCTACCCTCTACAAGTGGTAAACATTTGGTTCTGACACTCTTTCGTCAATCTGACTACCCTGTGCTTCCTGCACAACAGCATTTACCTTGACCACTCCCAAGAGATAAGCTGGGTTCCCCAGCACAACGGCTGATAGGAAAGGAGGACCAAAACACTACTCTCCCACAGAAGAAAAACTTCTCCTACCAGCCATAGTAAATGAAGTACCAAATAATCTAGAAAAGTGTAGGCAAGCAGACAGGGAGACATACAACAAGCACAAAACATTACAACCAAATTTGGCTCCTGGAACAACAGTCCTGTACCGAGAAGATTACAAATCCTGGGTACCCGCCAAAAATAGTGGAGTCAGTACCTAACTCACGCTCAATCCATAATTGACACCCCTCGAGGCAGATATAGGAACAAACTCTTGGTTCCTCAGACCAACAAGCATGTGACCACCATCCAAAGATGCCAAACAGGAAAACCAAGAACCTCCTGGAAAATCTGTTCCTGGACATACACCACAGACAGCCATCAATACACAGAATGTCGAGTTAGAGGGGCATGAACCCCTTGAAACCTAGCCAAGATAGCAGCCAACAGTGACTCTAGGAGAACCTCACCAAACTTCCTAGGTTTCGATCACACACCAGGGGTAAGAAGAACACGCACGGGCAGGAAGACAGTTCCTCTGCAAAGACTTGATCTTTAGACAGCAGCAAAATAGTGATGTGTCTTATGTCAGTATAAAATGTAGTAGAATAGCAAAAGTGTTACACTGGATAGTTTTATTTTTGCTCCTCTGCAAAGACTTGATCTTTAGATAGTAGTAAAATAGTGATTGTTCTCATGTCAGTCTAGAATGTGGTAGAATAGTACAGATGTTATACTAATTAAGTGCAAAAAAAAAAAAAGGATGTCAGGGGAATTGAGTGGTTGGAGGTTGGCACGACCAGTGAGACAATCATGGCCGTGATACTTGTACGTGAGCGTGAAGGGTGCTGTTGTACGTTTGTTAAAACACTTATCTAAGTGTAGACGAAACATAGATGGCCTACTTAATAACTTGCACAGTCAATTAACACTCTTAAACGTGACATAGTACATGCCTTCACTTGCCATTCCACATGGGCAGAGGGAGGAGTAGAGATTCTTGGTTGGATCATAAGCATTGGGGTAGGAGATTATGCTGCACTCTGCAATGGGTGGTCCAATGAAGGCTGCATGCATATTTACATACACTTGTTGCGTATTAACAAGAATAACAAATCTTAGTACGTTACTGCCAGTGAGCTGTAATCCCACAATGTGAGCACTGGAGGCTGGGGAAGGGCGGCATTGTGTTACACAATCCCTCATTGCACCCTAACAGGCTGTGCAAAACTAGGATAATTATTTTCCTGCTTTTAAATCCCATAAAATGTTGCTATTACCCTGAAAATAGTTCTCCTCCCTAAGCATACCATTAAATTCTGTACAAACTAGTTTTACAGATCACTAACTACTACTACATCAATGGTTGTAGTACTAAACATACTATATTTTAAATGAAAGTCCGAGATTATGAGCAAATGTTAGAAAAAGGTGACATATTACTACTGTCTTCTCCACACATGTGAGTTAAAAAATTATCTCAGACTATCTGGCTATTCAGACTCCTCTTACTAAATAGCAAAACCATTTAAAAGAGTGACAATTTGATTGGTCACTAGGGGTGAGCAAATAGTGGTTTTAGTGTTTTGAATAGTTTTCGAACGAATATTAGTTTTTTCGAATAATTTTCGAACATTTTTCGAATAGTGTTTCTTCAAATTTTTGTATACATTTGCCAGTGCATAATTTTGCATTTACAAGAAGATATAGAAATGCACTTCCTTTATTAATATAAGCATAAAAATGTAGCATTTTTTACTAGATAACCTTCAACATTCTAAAACATACTACTGTATATGTTTTTATTGCACCCTTACAGCAGCATACTGCTTTCTCTTCTCAGTTTTCTTATTTTATAATGTTTATAATAAATCACAAAATTGTTTTTGTAGACAAGTGCTTACAACATAGGCACAGCTGATTTAGTTGACTTCTCTACATCTACAAAGATAAAAAGAAAAAGTACTTTTCTGTAATATTTTTGGAAGAATTTAAATGCAGAAATTTGAAAGCTAAATTAATATGTAGTAAATTATTACAATCCTACAAAAAATTAGATCTTTGTGTGTAGGAAATAATGTAACGCTAATGTTTTCAGGTACTGATAATTTTTCAAACTAATTTTGGAAAAATAACAGTGAAACTTTCTGTGTGTTACACATTTGGAAAAATTCATGGGAAAGATGTACAGAAATTCTGAATGTGTTCAACCTGCTAATTATACAACCAAATAAAAGTATCAGTGGTAAAAAAACTTTAACGATAGTACACTCACATTAACTACTTTGTGCTTACTTTACATGGTCACAATATTAGCTATGCATAAAGTTCTCGTATAAACTGTCGTAATTTCATCCCAACGAATACCTTGGATCCACACTTTGGTATCGTTAAATTCGGAATTGCAGACTACACAAACAGCTGAAAATGATTTTTTCCCACATTTTAGCCATTTTAATTCGTGTTCCCATTCTTTGCGACATCGGTAAAGATTCACAATATTTTTTTTGTTTCTTTACTTAACAAAAATAAGAATTATTAACTTCCCCCCAGTAAACATTTTTTGTAAATAAACGGTACGGCATTAAACGTAAACAAACAGCTTTAAACACCTTTTCATAGATGTATGCACGGTAACTAGATAGACCTCAAACTTTCGCTGCCGCAAACGCGTTGATTACAGTCTTAGACCGTCAACGTGACCACCACTGCCGGCATCTTGTGTATATCGAAATGTTCCATTAACGCGTATCGCTAATCTTCGAGTGCCAAGTACACGATGATCTGCGTGAGAATATCTATGACCATGAATGTAACGCTTACGTGAATATGTAAATATTTATGTTGAAAATATACATGAATGTCAGTTCTTTCCTGTATATTTATTTTAACCTTTAAAAATCAGTGAAAACGGGAAAATCCATTAATGTATGTTATGCTTGTAAGTAGAAATAATCTCGTTCCGCTCAGGTTATTTTAAGAAATTGTTTAAAAATCAATATTCGAAATTGTTCGAATACTTTGAAATTTGGGAATCTGGTATTCGTTTTTCGAATACGAATAGTACAGATTTACTATTCGAAAAATATTCGAAATTTCGAATATTCGCAAACCCCTATTGGTCACAAAGTCTAAAATGTTGACTACTGGAGTGAATTCACTGACGTTATTCTATGCAGTAACAGATAAAAGAAATACAGAATGTTTTGATTGGCAATACATCTAAGAAAATAATTTTGACATTGCTGATTATATGAGAGATCCACTGGTAACTGCGTACTGCTAAGCAAGACGGTGCTAATAACTTAACTGCTGCACAAGGCATTGGTTAGATGCAGTTCTATGTGCGTGAAACCTAATTTAAATTATCTGAAGCAATGTCAAGTTCAAGTCAAATAGGTGCTGTGTCGACAGCAAGTTCGTTGGAGACTATGGTACATGACGTTAGGGGTAAGGTGAAAATTTTCAAAGTTAATTTTTGTAGAACAATGGCTAAAAAATAGTTTTTATTATGTCGTCAGACATTAATTGTTGCATCCAGTACAACCAATACACTTTGTTATTATTCAGGATTCCAACTTTATAGATGTTTAAAAGTGGCAGAACACTGCAAATATTGGCTGAAAGGAAAAGAAAGTACTTTGGATTTAAAAGTCTAAGCTTTTATTCAAACTGCCTATACACAAATTTGCATACAGACAGGAACTGTGTGGAATCACACACTGTCTATGATAAGGAATTATCCCAGCCTCCTCGTAGGGTGATTTTGAGAAACCATGGCAAAACTAACTCAGCATGGCTGGATCTGGGGTACAAACCTGGGTTCTCCTAATACAAATCTAGTGTGTTACTGTTGTGTCACTCAAGTTATTCTTATGTATGTATATAATCAACTTATAAAAAGACAAAGAACATTAATACAGAATGGAGCAGAAAAACTTCATTACCGGAAGCAAATATTAAATAAACCAAGCAAATCTCAACCTTTCATGTATAACACACACAAATGATAGCAATTTTAATCCAAGATAATTTTAAAGATCACATCAAGTAGTTTTGTAAAACTCTAGGAGTAACTTTTGAAGAAGTGACACCCATTTCGTGGGTTACCATCTACTGTAGGATTTTCAGAGAGAGAAAACTAAAATGAAAGACTACAAAAAACTATTCCGTCACTGTATCGATATCGGAGGATGTAATATCACAAGTACGTCGATGTGAAACTGCGTTACAGTGGATTCTCTATCCATCGTTTCTCACGAGACTGCCAAAAAATTTCAATACTTGTGGGTTTTCAATGGATGTGATCTTAAAATGCTGTAAAATGAAGAAATGGACCCCAGAATGTGTTCCATGGATGCAGATATTTCAGTCCATTAGGTTTTAATACATAGAGAATCTACTGTATGTGTATTGTTTGTGTATAGCAAGTTTTCTCTGTCACCCTGTTTGATTTTGTTTTTTTACTAGCTTCCCTTACCACAGAGACATTTCTGCCTCACTCTAGGTAATCTTACAACTTATCTGTATTGTGTTTTCTCATGGGAACAAAAACATGGACTGTTCCTTAGCCATAATAAGCACCTCAACATAATAAACTCTTGAAACGAGCCACATGAGAGGTCAGAAATGATGCACTACTGTCATATGTGTCTGCAGGAATGAATCACCTTGAAAAGAACAACTCGATCGCTGGCCTCTTGCGCTGGTATGCCTACTTCCATAGGTCCACGCTCCTCAAAGTCAGCATTGAACTCTGACAGTTCAACTTTAAACTGTTTCACACCTTCAAGTAACTCTTCTCTGAATGGCTTATACACTAACATAAGCTCGTCCAATGATGCCTTTGCCTGTTTTGTCATGTTGTCAAACTGCATCCTGCACACACATCATTTCAGCACTCTTAGAGCTAAAATGAGAGATTACATAATACGCAGCAAATAATTTTTTTAATTTTGTGATATATTATAGAGTAACTGAAAAGGTAACATTTCATACAGCACAGCTGAGATAACATGGCCATAACACTAAAACTTTTAAACAGAGTTATGGCCATTGTTTTAAATGTAACATACCGTAACTCTTCCTCCAAAATGTACACAAAAATAACAATTTCATGGTAAACTAAAATGATAATAAATGTTGCATAAAAACAGAAGACTGTACACTAAAACTTTGTTAATACAAACCTCATTAATACATACTAATAAGTTCTCATAAATACAAATTGGTATCCATCCCCTTGGGATGAGATGAGAAATTAAATATTAGCTTTCGTGTTCAATAAAAATTTTCTTTCAGTGCTGTGCCCAAGAGGAGAGTTTAAGAAGTTAAATTCCAAGTTAAACAATTTTAAATAATTTAAAAATAACCAGCATGACTTTTCCATTCTGGGCTGCAACATACAAAATGAAAATTACTGGAAAAAGTCCTAAGTTACTTTGGTGTCCCAAAGTAACCCCACTTGAGTGAAGATACAAGTTTGGATACCACCAGAAGACCTCTTACAATTTTTAATGCAGTGCATGGGCCTGATTTCTTTGAATCTATAACAATGTAATAACAAAGATTCATATTAAATGTGTCTTACTGTATGTACACAAATATATATATCTCGAGGGCGTCATGCCAGAAGGGCGTATCAGCTACATACAACATGAGGTTGATACGCCCTTCTGGCATGACGCCCTCAATATATATTTATATATATGAATACAGTGAACCCTCGATAACTCGAACCTCGATAACTCGGACCTCGATGTCCCGGACTTTGGATAACTCAGACAGAATTTCAAAAAACAAAATTAATTTTAATTAAATTATTTTTTGGTCAAAAATCATAAGAAAATTGTGTCTGCCTCATTTAAATCCATCACGTTTTATTTAAAAACAGTATTAAGCTTTAAACGCAGTTGCTCATCGCTACTTAGCCTTTAATAATCCCACCATAAAATATCTGGCAAGTTCCGTGTGGTTAAATGTTGCTAGCGAGGTGTGCGAGTGAAGATGCAACTCAGCAGGCAGACCTACCTTCTATATCGTTCCTCCATCTTCACAGCACGTGCCATACACGTATGTGCGTCATAAATAAACATTTCAGTATGATGCTGGTGAATTGGACGGTAACTACAGGTCACAATGGCACATAAAGGGAAATTTATTTTGTTCTGGTATTTGTGATAAACTCAAAATTGCAAAACAAATTGTTCTGGACATTAATAAAAAAAATTAAAAGCCACTGATTTGCATTGCAATGTAGGCAAGGTGGTGAGAGGGTTTTGCGGCCCTTTAACGACGTCTTACAAGCCGATGAGGGTGAAGTGAGGTGAAAGAACAAAACATCCATGCCCCAGCAAGGATTCGAACTCAGGGCCTCTCGCACCATAAACTGGCGCCCAACCCACTACACTAGAGGCCAGCGCGATATCGAAAAAAACCAGGGCTCAATAAATTATAAAAAAAAGGGGGGGGGCAGAAAGGGACTTTTGCCCCACGCCGCACATTCTAGAGGGCCTCGCTTTTGAACAAGTTAAATTAATAAAATTGATGGGCTTTTATTGAGTTCCCATTAACGTTGATGGTATCTGTGAAATTTATTTTAAATGTAAAGCGTGTGTAAAGTCGTCACTGATCTATGACAATGCAGCCAAGGTAAGACAGTATGGAGGGGGGGCCTATAAGGGCACATTATCACTTCAACCACAGCCGTGACAACTAAACAAAAAAAAAAGGAGTAAAGGTAGACTGAGATTTATGTTGCTCCTGGCCTCATATTCTAACAAAGAGGCCCTGGAAAAAGCAATTTCTCGTAGGAAACGTTTGAAATGGTTGAATGATACATATCTGGAGGAGACGGTAAACAAACAGTACATCAGTACAAGAGAGCTTGAGGTGTGATGAGTGGAACTGCAAGCCGTAGCTGACAAACTGACTCATCTCATTTCTGTTACATACAGTAATTTAGACACTTGTACGATACGTAACAATTCACGGTCTTAAATGCATTGTTCCAATATTTTTTGTGCTTTACTTTTGGTTGTTTTTCTTCCCATTTAACTCAGTTGAACATGATTAAGAGTTTTATTGCTTTTTAGTGTGACAACTTGTGTAAGAATAAAGCTGTAAATTACATGTTTTATGATTCAGTTTATATGCTTAAAATAAAATTTTAAAAATCAGTAGTGTTAAAATGAGTTCACATATTTCTGTACAGTGATCAAAAAGGATTGTTAATTACAGTACCGTATCTGCTCTCGTACAAGAGGAAAATTATTTTTGTGTCTTCGGAACTCTGTAGGAGGTGAGCGTAATTATCAGGCTAGCAGCTGGCTGCAGACCCTGTGACATGCTGACGTTAAGCAATTTTTCACGTAAACATCTCGTGAGTTGCGTGTGGTCACGTGCGATGTTTGTATTACTGTTGAGACTGTACCGGTTGACCTTGACTACTTCCGCTCGCGCTCTACCTCCCTAGCTTATCTCCTACAATTATCTCTCACACACACACACACGCACATAGACTGTCTCCAGCCAGACAAGAGAAGGGGGGTGAGAACTTTTATGTAGTAGAAGGGTGCCTTGGTGCCAGCTTCTAGCACAGATAAAAAAAGATCTGCCAGAAGTAGCATAAAAAAAAATTAAAAAGAATCTGCCGGCCCAGGTTGTCTGACATTCTTTTATATTTTCCGTTCACTCTAAGTTGAGTTATGAAGTAAACAAATAACGTAACATCACTGCACTTCGCTAGTTTCTAACTGGCTAAATTTGTGCGTTGCGCCGACGTACTATTTCCAACCGACAAAAGTGTGTACAGTCTGCATCACAGGAAACAATGCCGTATACAGGGTGTAACAGAAGTGATGGTCAATAATTTACCAAAAGAAGCTACAAATGTCCAATAAACATGGGTCCGGAAATCAACCGTTGTCGAGTTCTAGTAATAAGTCGAATTGGTAACCAACTCCAAACGCGTTTGGATTCCTATGTATGTAATTATGCTGGTATCTCAAGGTTGTTGACGCATGCGCAACTACTCCCCTCGCTCCCTACATGCACTGTGCCGTACAGATAATCAGTTACGAAAGTAAAGGCACCATGGACGGAGGTTACATTAATTAAGAGTACGCTGACATGCACTTCATGTATGGCAAAGCTAATGGCAGTGCACTTCAGGCTGCACAATTGTACGAAGAAGCTTTTCCTCGCCGCAGGCAGCCCGACAGACATACATTTATGAGGTTACATCAGAGCCTTCGAGAAAGTGGGAGTTTCACACATCATGTACGAGAAGGCAGACCCAGATCCATAACACCTGATGTTGAGGAAAGGGTGTCAGACATTGTACACGAACGTCCGAGTACTTCAACAAGGATTGCTATCCAGGAGCGTGTGCTGAGTCATATGAATGTGTGGCGGATTTTACATCGGCAGTTACTGTATCCGTATCATCTCCAGCATGTTTAAGCTTTCAACAATGCAGACTTCCCTCCTAGAGAGAATTTCTGCCAATGGATGCAACAACAGTGTGCTTTGAACTCCCTGTTGGTAAGCAGTATTCTGTTCACGGATGAAGCTGGTTTTACCAGTGACGGCATTTTCAACTTCCATGACTGTCACATTTGGGCCGATGTCAATCCTAATGCGACACACCTGTCACGACATCAGCATCGTTTTTCTTTGAACGTCTGGGCCGGACTGCTCGGAGACCGCATAATTGGACCACAATTCCTACCATCGGAGATCGGTACAGGCAGTTTCTGCGTACTGTACTTCGAGATCTGCTTCATGATGATGATGTTCCACTGAACCAACGCCTGAACATGTGGTTTATGCATACGGTGCTCCAGCACATTTTCAATTACGTGTGCGCCGGCTTCAAACTCAACGATATGGTCAACATTGGATAGGTAGGGGAGGACCTGTGCCATGGCCTCCAAGGTCACCGGATTTAAATCCCATGGATTTCTGTATGTGGGGTCATGTCAAAAGCCTGGTCTATGCTACTGAGGTCAACTCTCTTGAAGAATTACGTTTGTGGATTGAAGCAGCCTTCCAGCATTAACAGAATACACCAGGACTGCCTGAGAGGATTTGCAACTTGTTTCAGAGATGAGTTCAATGTTGCATTCAGACCCATGGGCAACATTCTGAACACCTTCTTTAAAGATTAGAAATTCCATGTGTTCCTACATACTGATCAACTGCAACAACGTGTTCTATCTCGACAACTGTTGATTTCCGGACCCATGTTTATTGGACATTTGTAGCTTCTTTGGCCAGTACTTTCCACGTATGAATTATTGACCATCACTTCTGTTACACCCTGTATATTAAAACAATATTGCGTGAAAATTGTGTACGTGTTATTGACATAGGGAAAAAAATTACATAAAAACTTGATAAAAGTATTGACATCATGTGCAATTACAGTATATTTTAAAATTTAATTGTAATTGTCAAGTCATGACTAACGATTGTATTCAAATATTCCGGTATTAGCGTAACGAAAATTTGGTACTACATGCAGAAAAAAAGTTGTCAACAAAATGAGTGAATAAACTTACTGTCAAGAAGTCCTCCTGGATTATTTTTTACTTTCTTTTGGAAAAATTACACTTTATAAATCACCAAACAATCTGTCGATAATTCACGACACACGTTGTTTTTTTATATATAAAAGAATGTTATGCGAGATTTTTATTCTTGCCTTATAAACATCACCACAGCTTGTTTAGTAATGAAGACATATATCCACGTTTCGAAAACCATGCAAGACATTTTCACTGTTCAATTGCAGCATCACATAACCTAATCCGCAAGCGACGTAAATAAAAACTGACGCGAGGACGGAACAAAATAGAACAAGGAACTTTGGTTCGGACCACGCAGTCGTGGTTCGGACAAACTGGAACGGAAAATGGACAAATGAAAAAAATATTCGCAGTAACCACAACATTGACGCGTTAACGTCCAAAAATACTTTGAAAAAATAAAACATTATATCTGATTGTGATATTTCTGACTTAATTTTACTGTGATAATTACTACTGAACTGAACTTTTGGTATTTTCAGAGTATCGTACATCTCTAAATACTGGCAAGTGTACCAAGAAACTCGTATGTTTAACAGTGCTTCAGTCGTTAAATAACTCATGAACCTACTGTACGGGCGTGTCGTCCTCTAACCATAATTATAGTAATAAACATATAGCATCGTAGATTGTGTTTGCAATGTCTGTATATTTTAAATATTTGTTAATAAAACTCTCTCATTAAGTGATGGAGTGGTAAATTTATATGTACACGACAGATAACAAAGATCTATTTCTTATGCAAGATCACAGTGCGCGGCGGGCGGCAGCCAATGAACATGTTTGTTTATAATTTGCTTTGTTTATCCTAAAACTCAACTAAGAGTGAACGGAGAATAGTTCTCCACAGTACAGAGATAATTTCCCCACTACCCCCTCCTGTAAATTGATACGTACAAAGCAGTATATTGCCGCCTCTTTTGTTTGTAGAAATGATAGCGTACTGATTTCCTCACGTTTCTTGTGATTAATGACTGATTACCCCCCACCCCCCTTCCCGGACACCCCTCGATAACACGGACAAATCGTAACTCGGACAGCTTCTCCCCACTTTTAGAGTGTGTGTGTGTGTGTGTGTGTGTGTG
>PNEQ01020311.1:0-21547 GCA_003012365.1 Medauroidea extradentata | reverse complement strand
TTTAGCTGTACACGCGACGTGGCTCCATTTTGAATCATTTTAACCCACGAGATTGCAGCTGGAGGGAAACGATAGTGTTGCATAACAGCGAATAGGTAGTCATGGTTGACCCTATCAAAGGCTTTTTCTAAGTCAATGTTGAGGAAAGCCGCCGCTAAGTGTTTCATGACCATAATGAGTTGTGTATCGCGCAACGCTAAAAGTCCATTTATTATTGATCTTGCAGGTATGCCACATGTCTGTCCTTGTCCAACAATGTCCGGTAAGAATTTGGCAAAACGGGCAGTGCATACTCGCGCCACAATTTTTAGTCGGCGCACAATAACGAGATCGGGCGGAAGTCCTCAGGGCCCCTAGGAGTTCGTATTTTCGGTATTAACACAATGATACCTTGTTTATGTAACTTACAGAGTTCATGTTTCGCCAGGATATCTCGGACAACATTACAAAATTCCGTACGTATAGTGTCCCTAAAAGTTTTATAAAATTCATACGGAATATCGTCTGGGCCAGGTGAACGTCGTGAGGGCAGCCGTAAGACAAAGTTTGATATTTCATCGTCACTACGTAGTTGGTCAAATGCGCCTGCATGACGCGGATCTACTTGCTTGTCACAGTCCCGTAATACTGACGGTAAGTATGAGGGGTCCGTGTGCTGTCTTGCATACAGTGTAGTGAAATGTTCCGTTACTATGCGAGACATATTACCCTGGTCGTTATATGTGATTCCGTCTGTATCTCGTAAAGTGGTAATACATCGTTGTCGGATTTGTTGTTGTTCCTTTGCAAGTGCGAAAAGACTAAATTCGTAATATTATATTGCGGAGTTGTAACTGTTTGGCGGCCAGGTCCAGCAACTTTTGTTTAATATTGCGCAAAAGTATACTCACATCCTCTCCTCTATTAGCTCGTATTTGTAGCTCCCGGAGTATAGTTTCATAGTAGTCTCGGGTCTGACGTTTTTCTCGAGCCTGCCAAAAGCCATGTTTTTTAAAAAGACTGCGAATATTTGGTTTTACGCAATTTTCCCACCAAGCGCCTGAGCTACTCGATCACTTACGAAAAAATGACCAATAAAATATATGTATACTGCAAAGTTTTTAAAACTACAAATTTGTTGATTTTGGATTATTTGGGCTTTTAAAATGCTAGTGAGTTATTATTTAGTGTTCCTGCTGCCACAAAGTTTCATTTTCTGTATGATTAGAATGTTTTTGTTTTCTCTTTTAATTATTAAAAACGATATTCGTCCAGCAAGCGGTAAAATACGTTGTAACGTGTGTAGCCGTCTGTAGGGTTAAGCGTACTGCGCATGCGTAGTTATATTAGGACAAGGAAAAGTCACAGATTAGTCCTGAATAGGCAAATGACCTTACCCTAAACCCTTATACAAACGTTTAGGAATACCGGCCTTAGAGAGGATGATTTATCGCGGGAAAACTTGACTGCTTGCTGGGTTTCAACGCACGTTCAGTTTACCAGAAGATAACTGGCTTTCGCTTTTATGTGGAGCTGTTGCCCTATTTGACTAATCCAATAAGAACCCTGCTGTTGTAATATTTGATGCCTATTATTAGTTTGCAGACAGCTGCGTTGTGTCCGACGTACATTACCTAATCATATGTGTTGTAATTATGGGGTCCGCCTCGTTGCCATAAATCACATTGCAGCGTGTTTGAAGAAAACGTTTTACACCGAAACTAATACACGTGTGTTCACGCCGTTTCTCTACGAAAAGAACACACACTTCAGAGGACTGCCCTTAAGGGCGCCGTCTATCCGCGTGTGAGAGGCTCAAAAGCGACGGAGCAGTAAGGTCGACCTTGAAGCGCGCATCACATGCCGCGTCGCTTCAACGAGCCAAGCGCTGAACTAGCGTGCAAGCTTCCCGCTGAACAGTTTTTACTATGGGACTTTCAGCGGCAACGCTATCATTTTATCTTACGCGACGAAAGGGAAAGAGTCGCTCTACAGGTCTATAATATTCAGAATATCGTAAAAATGATTACTCTTACATAAAAATCAGCGTCAAAAGTCCCGATTCGGTCACTTTCACACTCAAAAAAATACTTGTTAGGAACGATAACAGTTAACGGCAAAATTATAGACCTGTACTAAGATCTTTAAATGCTTTTCGTAGCCTAACCGCGTGACAACAGTTTTAATGGTTTTCGAATAAAATCAGGATTGTTAAAGGTCTGCGCGCCTATTCACGATTCTAGTAGACGGCGCCCTTCCCCATTGTTTCTCCCCACATACAGATGAGCTGACAAAAGAAGTGGGAGGAGTAGAGAGGAAGATAGCTAGTGAAGGTCATATCGCTCCTTACGTTTCAAACCCCATCTGCTCAAAGAGATAACACCCGTCGTTACAGATTATCAAGCTACCAGCTTTACTCTACAAACTTGGCGTTGTGAGTGCAGTAAAAATATTCAACTTTTCGATGAAAACCCAAACCAAATACATTTGTAAGGTCTACTTAACAATTAACTAATTACATGTTAAATAAAAACTATTATACATTTATTCTAACAATATTAAAGTGCTTTTCAGTATCTACAGCTGAAACAGTACATTTTTTAAAGATTCTTATCTAGGTTGACTGCATTTGAAAAATTACTATTCGCAACACGCTGCAACGCGGTTTGAGCGCAGGTAGATAAGAACCTCGACAGTATAAGGTAATGGTTTTGGTCTACAAAGTTTAACATATGAGCGCAAATTAAAAAGTAATAATTTTAGATCTATTAGCGATAATACAGCATGATGTCTAAATTCTATACATATAGCTCGATGTGGTAATAATCCAAATGAATATATATTTATGATATATTTATATATAATTAAAAAACATTTACATTAGCACAGTATAATATACTTTAAATAACAGTTCAATATCAAACAGACAATATACAAATATACAAAATGAAAAACTTAAAGATCATAAAACCATAACAAATTAATTGTGCGTATTGTTGGATTCATTGAAGCACTTTCAGTTTGCATTATGGAATTTAGCGCTAATAACACATTATCTTTATTTATTTTCAAAGTATCCGAACATAGCAAAAAAATCTAAATTCAAAACACAACTAATGCCTTGCAAAACCAATGCACATATACAATTTTATGTTCAACATGTTTACACTATTAAGGACCGGTTTCACAAACGACTGAACCGAATGTTTCGAAATCACCGAATTTCGGTGATTCAAAATGTTAATCTTGGTTCGTATATTGTTGTTGAGGTTATGCACAGCGTAAGGGGAACACGATTCATAAGAAAAATATGTATGGGATTGCCTATACTGCCAGAAATACTTAAAACTTATAATGTATTTTTTAATTAAATTTAAATGCCTTTAAACCACTATATTTTTATTTAGATAATAAACATTTTTGTTTAAGATAGTCACATTGTACTGCACATCGCATTAGGCCAACATTAATGTTACTTGCAGTTGTCATATAGCATAAAAGACGTTTATAAATTATGAAAGATTGTTTTGGTTGTCAAAACAGGCCATGGATGGCGAAAAATGGAATTTACCGAACATTAATACACTATTCTACAATTATATTATATATTCGTTAGTTTTTGGCTTATGTATATAATTAAAATATTTATTTAATTAAACTGTAAATATTGAAAGTTAATGACAATACAACATTTATTATGCGTTACAATTTTTTCCAATAACACACATTTAAAAGTTGGCTACATAATGAATTCCTACATATATCTATATTTGTGTAATATAATATTCATATCGTGGGTTGGGGTAAAATTGTTAATCTAACATTAAAAAAATTATTGCTACACTAAATCGCGCTTGCTAAGCTAAAATATCTATTTACACTTTCGGCTATCGTAGGTAATTTCCTTTGACGAATACTGTAGTCACAGCATTTCTGTGGCATAGCTAGGATTTGTGAAAGAAAAAAGGTGGGGGAGTTGACTTAGGAATTTTATGAAGGGACACCGACCATGACTTACAAGGAGGAGGAGGGGGGGGGGTCCAGGCGCCGTCCCCCGGTAATTTTTTGGATTTCAAGGTGTAACATGATGTATTTTTAGCAGTTTTCTTAATTAAATGTTGTACTGAATGTTGAATAATCTACAGGTAAAATGTTATTATTTTTTAATGTGAAATTTTTTAAATTTTTTGTGGCTAAAGGAGACGAATTTAATAAGGAAAACAAAGCATAACTTTAAAGTGGGAGGGTGGTCCGGTTGTTCCTCCCCCGGGTGAATTTTACATTTTAAGGTTGATAAGACTACTATTTTAGCCGTTTTCGTAACTAAACATTAAATATTCTAAACATCAGAATGTTATATTTCCCTATGTACATTAATGTTATGGTAAATAATCACATATTTTTGCTATCAAACAGCTAAGTAAATATGAAAAACGCATGTTAAAAATCTTTAAAACGCACTAAACGCCTCCGAGGTACAGAGATATATAGCATACGTACATATATAGACTTTGCGCGCTTAGTATTATAATTGTGGTGTATTGCAAAACAAATACTTCAATGTTTAACTGTACAAAAAGTAAGAATTATTCGGAATGTTATAATATATATTACGTTATGTAGAAATTATTATTTTCATATTGTTACCGACAGGCAATATAATTATATGTGGATTAGTATTTCAATGTAATATTTAACTGTTATTAAACATTATTTTACGTCACCATAGTGCAAATTTCCACATTCATGAGTTATAAACGAAGTTATATATTCTTATGCATTATAAGGTATCTAGGTCTTGTTTGTTAGCCTTCTTATCGAAGGAAATTGTAGGTTTATGAGATCACCTTTCTGTCTGTGGGTCCGTGTGTATGTGTGTGTCTGTCCATGTGTAAGTGTGTGTCTGACTGTGTGTATGTATGAGTCCCGTTAAAAACGTTTGAACCAGTGAACCGAATTTCTTCAAACTTTTTACACTTTGTAATCTGATTTTACTTTTATATACTTCGTTTACGATCTGTTCACAGTTTCGCAATGACGGCCATTTTGACATTTTTCGATCCGTACTTTAGAATTTTATCAAACATACAAAGCTTTTGTGTAATTCGTTCATCCAGTGTTCATATTGTCAAAATTATGGCTATTTTTATATTTTTAGCATACTAGTATTAGATATCTTAGGAAATATTATTTTTCAGACTTTTATCAAACTTGGTACACATATACTACATACAAAGCTGACTCGATTTTTGGTTTTCGTTCATCCTGTGCTCATTTCTTCAAAATGACGGCTATTTTCATATTTTTAGCATACTAGTTATTAGGAAAGAATTTTCAATATTTATTTGGTACCCATGTACTACATACAAAGCTGACTAGACTTTTTTTTTCGTTTGTTTTGTGGTCATGTTTCCAAAATGGCGGCAATTGTTATGTTTTTAGCATAGTATCCCACATTTTAGAAAATATTATTTTACAACATTATGTAACATTTACAAAGTTCTGCGATTTCTCTTAAGAGTTAGTGGACGCTAGTTTTTTTTAGGCATGGAACCAGGGACGGCGTAAGTCGAATACAACACGTTAGTCAAACACCTCATCGCCTATAGGCGCGAAAGACTATAAACTGGCGTGCAGTATTTACGTAGAATGTGTTTTTCAATGTGATTTGAAACGATGACCCTGTTATTTTATTTGTGGAAAGTATGTGCAAAGGTCCAATGCAGGTTTCTATGATTTTGATATGGTACCGTGGTTGATATTTTCTCAGCTACAACAACATGAAAAAGCCATTTACAGCACTTTTGAGAATCTTGGTTGTCATGTTTTTAATTATCGCTCGGTATTTTTAAAACCATTTTGATGTGTATATTCTTTTCGTAGATAAGCACTTAAGAAATATTTTTAATAGTTATACAAGAAAAACTACATTCCGTACCATGCTACAGCACGTCTCACACGCTAGGTACACTTAGTCTTAAATAATCTTCAAGTCCTTCAAGTCAAGCTTTTGTGCTGGCTGCCACATCCCGAACACTTAGAAGCTATGAAAATCACTCAAGAGCATGTGATGTAATAAATCTAAATCCGGTTTTAGAATATCTACGTACAAAAGTTACTGCCTAACAAAACCTGGACCACGTTGCGACACCAATGGAAATATAGGTGTTAAACCATCTACATAGTTCAATCCACCCCATTCACTGTTGTAACGGTTGCGAAATTCGAGTGTGACAACACTTGAAAACTATATTAAGGGTGCGTATGATGAGTGGCGTAGATAGGATTTGTGCGTTGCTAAGGGGGTGTAAACCTGAGAATATTATAAATATTCACCGACCACCCCTTTAAACGGTGGATCTTGGGGTACTCCGTAGTGAAAATCTTGATTTCAAGAAGCAAAATAATACTATTTTAGCAGTGTTAGTAAAAAAAAAATTTGAATACTCTACAATGTTTTTGTAAATTTTAATGTATTTTCCTTTTGCGGCTAAGAAGTTACGGGGGAGGGGGTTATCACCTAACCCCCCTTTCCTGACTACGCTCCTGCATATGATGTGCAATAGCGAACACAGACAGTAACACATTCTGACACCAAGCAGCTGGTCTGACATTTAGAGAGGGATACAAAGCCTAGAAAACTAATCTTAACATCACATATCGAGCATCTGGTGTAGAGTTATTAAGCATGTAGTACGAAGATCAAGGGTAGAAGATGTAGTAACGATAACATGTGGCAATATCACTGTCCGAACATATTTAACAAAACGTGCACTAAAATTGAAGTCGTGTAACTCCCAAAATAAAATGTATAAATAAATAAGATGCTAAGTTCAATAAACAAAAATGTACCAAAACTTCAAAATTAAAAAGTCTCAAACATTTTACAGCAGCCCAGTACAAGTGTTCGTATCCGCGATATAACATTCTCCCTCATTTGTGCTCACACAGGAACTGCAGCGAAAAATACTGCGACAACACTATATGTCAGTAGCTCTACAACATCTACTCACATACATTTGTCATGTTTAACACCGCTGTGCTGGACTGAACAACTTAGCACGTTGTCTTATGCTCCATAGTCCTGTACTTACGTGCGTTCTTGGTGTTGCAGTTATATGTCAAATTAAATGGCAGTGTATTTACTTCAAGTGAATATATGGACTACAATATTATCATAAAATAGTTCTGCGCAATGCACATATTCGGGATTTCGGGGAAAGATCGAAGAACGTAGGGTGCGTTATCGAGATTCGTTATTCACGTCTGAAATGGAAACTACAAACGACATACGGGAAGACATTTCACCTATACTCTTGGACTGGTAGTATTTGCATTTTGTCACACTGTAACGATTTAATAAGACACGTGATCATAATGGAGCACTGTACTCACCGCAGAATACATCAATTCAAGATGTTCAAGTCATCCTGAGGGCAGCGGTTCCGCTCTTCGACATCCGGTCGGGTAATAGGAGGGCGTAGATCAGTAGTTCTCACACTTTTGAATCACCGACCCCTTAGGTTCTCAAAACCAGTGCCTCCTTCTTAATCCCCTGCTGTCTCGCCGCTCCTCAAGAGGTCCGCACCGACCCCTTAGGGGGGATGGGATATCGCCCACTTTGATAATCACTGGTGCTAAGAAATATCATGCTGAAGATGAATATGTATATGGCACATGAACAGTGTTGCAGCGCGCCTCATTTATTTCTTTTCTACTCGAAATCGCTAAAATTATTTCCAATGAGCTTATCTAAAAAAAAAAAAAAAAAAAAAAAAAAAAAAAAAAAAAAAAAAAAAAAAAAAAAAAAAAAAAAAAAACCACATACTCGAAGGAGTGCTTATACAATTTAAAAAATACTACGTGCTGGTTAGCAGGAATAACTTTGGGAAATTGTTAAAACAGCTTTTTTTTATTAGACTGCTGTAGCTACAAACATACCGTCCGGATTCGCAAAACAACACTAGACGCATGCGTACGACTTTACTACAAATTTTCCACAAAAAATATGTAAGTTTGCGGTTTAGAGTCTCATAGAAAAATTTAGTAAAACGAAAACACTGCACACCAGTTTGGCACGCCACGAATAAAAACGAAGCAGTTACAGTCAAGTGTGATAAGCTGGTCCTTATCGGTCAACCGTCTCAGCGCATAAAAAATATTGTGCCTTTTTTATATAGTTCAGGTCCAGCGACAACGTAGGGTATTGCATCCGGAAAATGTCGGATTTTTAGAGGAAGGTTTGTACCACATCAACTCTATGTAGCCTTGCGTTAGCGTTCACAAGGGTGGTTTTATTGTTGATTTATTCACTGAACATATGTACAATTGGTCACAGCATCTAACATACGCAAGTTCATGACCTATTGTTGTAGAGCGAAGACAACCTGTCCTTGGGAGATCTTATATTGAATTTGTCTCCAGTTATCTCCTTCATACTCTGTACAAGTCACTTCGGTTGACTCCAAGACTGTTTGCAACAGTTTTCTGCAATTGGCCACCCTGGATCACTGCGACTTGCATATCCAGTTAAAAAGTGTGATGGATAGCCGAGGAATGTTGATGTTACAGACAATATTCACAGACTGTGGTCAGGTGGACTCATGACCAATCTACTCTTTTGCCGTAGCTTCTAGCAAATGGAGGACGCAAATCGTCACGTGAAAGCGGGGACTCACACCTGTGATTCAAAAAGATACACTGATCATGATGATGAATGTCATTGTAGGAGCCATATAACAAAATGCTTTATGTGTCTTTTTCCATTCTATTCGTCATTGCGAATTTTTTTAATATGTACATTTCACAGTGTTATTTATTAACAAAGTAAATAGTCTTTGTGTGGTAGTTTTTCCCTTGACAATTATGCCACTAATGTGAACAGTAATTAAATGCTCTATTAATCGTTTTGTTTCAGAAACCGAACAATGGCGGAAATCGCTAATGATCTAACAAAAGAGGACTTAGAAGAACTGTTGAGGCCATCACTCCTTGTGAATGGTACCAATATAAAGGAAATCTCAGTCAGACAACTCACCAAACCAGGAGAAAACTATGGTAGCACAATGCTGGCTGTAGATGTGATCCTCACACCTGGTCCTCGGAAACTACCATTAGTGGCAAAGATGCTTCCCAAAGCTGCTGTATTGCAGAAGATGTTCCAGTGCGAAATTACGGTGCGAAAGGAGATAGACATGTACAAGCTAGTTCGGCCAGCATTCGAGGCGATACAGCGAGAGAATAATGTACCAGACGATAAGTTTCTTGATGTTCTTCCATTGTGTCATGGAGCTAGAATTTCTTCTAAAGGTGATACAGGTCCTGTCGATGATACCTCGGTCATTCTGTTGGAGAACTTGAAGGTTCAAGGTTTCGAAACTGGAGATCGCTTCACTGGCCTCAACCTGGCGCACTGCAAGCTCGTCGTCGACAAGTTGGCGCGATTCCATGCGACAGCAGTCGCTCTGAAGATCAAGAAACCTGAAGAGTTCAAAAGCACTGTGCTCCGTGCAGCAGTCGATGTTGGTTCGATCGAAGACGAATTTGACGGTTGGAAGCCTCTCGAAAACATTCCGGAATATGATACACTAAGAGAACGTATAAACATCATGATACAGAAAAGCTGGCAGCTTTATAATAACCCAAGTTCAAGGCCACCAAGAGAACCTTTCGCAACAGTAACACATATCGATCTTTGGACAAACAACATAATGTTCAAATATGGATCAGACTCCTCCAAAAATGATCCAAATGATTTGAGGTTTGTAGATTTCCAGTTCACTCATTACGACTCACCGGCAAGGGATCTGTTGTTCTTCCTTTACTCCAGTGCTCAACTTGACGTATTGTCCGAACACTATGACTATCTTGTCAAGCACTACCATGAAAACTTCGTGGACTGCTTGACGCTTCTTGGCTGTGATACAGCTCCGTTTTCCTTCCAAGTTTTTGCAAAGGAAATCGAGTATGCTTCGGTCGTGGAATTTGTGCACATTGCTTTTATGTTACCTCCTATTAGCTTATCTAGTGAAGATGCTGTCAGTACTGCCGATATGACTCTCACGGATTTAACAGATACCAGTAAGTTTGGAAAAACATTTATACCTAGAGCAAGAAAATTTATTTTGGACTTTGAATCTAGGAACTGGATATAATTGTTAGTGGGTTCTAGATTTGTTTCTATTATATTTGTACTGATGTTTTAAAACTAATTTTATACCTACCACTCATAAAATACAAAAAAAAAAACTGTATTAATATAATAAGCACACTATGCGAAACCAGGGCTAAATTAGAAACGAAATCGTAAATGGCAAAATGTTTTACGACAATTTTCGCATAAATTGTGGCATCACAGCACGGAGAAAGTCGTCTCTTGCGCTCCCCGTCCATTGGTTATTTTACGCATGTTACTTCGAGCAAATGTAAAATCATTTGTGGACTGCTCGGGATTTGAACCGGTACCCATAATATGATGGCCAGAACAGTGGTAGTAATATATTTTAGTGCAAGAGGGTCTAACTCCGTACTATGTTGTCCAACATTATGTATGTAAAAAGTCATCATACAAATTTTTGCCACAAACATTTCCGTTTCCAATTTGACACAAGATTCGTGCTTTGCGCTTATTATACGGACGTTTCTAGCAGGGCCGCCCAGGGAATTTTGGGGGCCTGGGGCAAAATGGTTTTAGGGGGCTCCCTACTCAGTAAGCTGATGGAAAACATCATGATGCAAACAATACATTTTAAAATATTTTTATATGATGACAATAGCCTCACTTATTTATGCATATACCCACCTACCAAAGAACATACCAAAACTCTGGACGTGGGTCCAGGGTGGCTATGCAATGGGCGAACAAAACAACACGTATTTAATTTTATATATTTATTAATTTCAAACTTATCCCGTTGATCGCCTACGAGTGTCACACTATAGGGTATAGACGAGCAAGTAACAAACATGCATACACAGCACACATTTACTTTTTATGTACATTTTACATCTAACATAGAACGAGGAGCAGTAGGTGCGCATGTGAAATGAAATCCATTTGCAATAATGTACAGGATATTTGGCAAATGCATAAATACAACACTTTTTCATTATAATTTGACTATGAAGTCATCAAACAAAAGTGTGCAGAGAAAGTTAGTTGTAAATGTCAGCCAAAGTACTGTTTGTTGCATTATTCAAAATGTTTTTAGGTATATGTAAAGGCATAGGCTTACTTTCCCATAAAAAGTTATGTATATTCACTGCTATTTACTGGATATTTATATGGCATGTGCTCCTACAGGTTTGTTTCAGTTTCACACACTTTTCACATCAAAACTTTGTTTGCTCTTGATTTCACTTCAGCAAAGTCATCGATTTCTTTGCCATTTCATGTTCTATGGTTAGAAGAGCAAATGGTTCAGTCCATTCACTAGTGGCGAACCCACTCTTGGTAATGTAACAAGTTGAGTACAGGAATAAAAGACGCAAAACATAAACAGGTAGCACACAATTACAGTTTCGTTTTTATATACATTTCACATTTAACTTAAGACCAGAAGCAGTAAATGAAATTCACTTCCAATAATGTACATGACTAATACATAAACGCTACCCTTTTATTATAAGTTGACAATGAAGTCATACAATAAAAACAAAACATCTTAAAATATAAACACTCACATCAATCAAAATTGTGCAGAGAAAATCAGTTCTAAAGATTAAATTGATGTACAGTTTGTTAAATTACACATTTTTCAAGTTATATGTAAAAGCACAGGCTTGTTTTCCCATTTAAAAAACTATATTATTTGACTGCTGTTTTCAAGATATTTACATGGTATACGCTCCTACAGGTTTGTTTTAGTTTCACATTTTCAAATAAAAAACTTTTTGCTCTCGACTTCATTTTTGCAAAATCATCGATAATGTCATCAAAACATAATGTGTCTGCCATCTCATGCTCTACACTCAGAGAGAGCAAATGGTTCAGTCTGTCTTGACTAGTGGTTGATCTCAAGCGACTTTTGATTAGTGAAAGTTTACTAAATGCTCGTTCCCCACATGCAACTGTCACTGGCAACACCGTTAAAAGACGCAAACACACACAGATTTGAGGAAGAACACTTTCTAGTCCCTTTTGGAAAATAATGTTCAGTAGTTTAAGGGCTGAAGTTATGTGTCCTTCAACAAAGAGGCTTGACTGCTATGATATCTTATAAAATATTCTAAATTCATAATCACTTTTCTGTAGGTCTGTTGGGTAGGCAGTAGCCAAGGCTTCAGCATAATGTTCTAACGAAGCTTCATTCAAGTCGTTCGGTGGACACAAAATTGGGGGAAATAATTTCGCAACTTCACTCATTCTTTCGCTTAGACATGTCAACTCCGAAAGAAGCAAATCCATGGTGGGAAGGAACACCTGTACCTTGAACAGATCATCTGGAGTTTCAAAATCGTAATCTGTCTCACTAATGTCGTCAAAAAAACGTTTCTTCTTCTTGATTCTAGAGGATTTTTTTTAGTTTCGGTTCAATGCCGAAACTTGAAGCGACATGTCTTGCTTCTTCAAGGAGTTCCAGCCAAGAATTTCTTTAACTAAGCTGTGCAAAATGTTTGTTCCTTCTTCCAATGTTAGTTTTGAACTTTGAAGGGCCTTGTTTTTGTCATCTATACACTGAAGAATCTTGAACCATACTGTAGTAAGAAGTACGAATTCAAAAGACTTCAGCCGCGTGAGCAAACTGTCAACATCTGCTGCTATCTCAGGAGACAAGCCATTCTGCATGTCTTCGACCTTAGTTAATTCTTCAAGAACTCCTCCGTAATTTTTGATAAGCGGACGAACAGCATCAATTCTCGCACTCCACCCGGTAGAAGATGTAGAGTGAAGTGAAAGACCAGCGGTGTTTTGCAAAATTTTCCATCTTGCAGGGCTGAGTGCAAATACTTTATACAATTTCTGTATATTCCCAAAAAAGGTCTAGTCTTTCAAAAACATTTTGATTTGTTCTGCTATTGCAACTCCAGTCTTTTTGTCGCAGTCTACAAGCTTTATAAATTTCTTATAAATGTTCCATGTTCCATCTTCTTGTAGCACACACCGAAGAATAAACACTAACTGTTCTGTATGAGACACATCGGGCGTACCATCAACAATAATGCTGTAGTACCGGGCTTTTCTTACCTCATGGAGGATAGCATTCAAAACCTTTCCACCACACAGTTTTAAAAATTCATTTTGGCTACGCCACGAGAGGTAGTATGTAGTTGAGGTCTGTGTTTTTGTGGCTGACAGATACATCCATTTTACGTGCAAAGGTTTTGGTAATGTAAATAATCACACTTTAGCAACTACGTCATCTGTTAAAAAAAATGAAACGTTTATTACAGCGTGTTGCTCCATGAAAAGGACTTCATAGAAATCCCTTTGTCAAACCATTTTCGCTTTAGAGGTCGATCGGTAATGTGATTGTTAAGTTTACTCCTATTCAGGGGAGCTGTGCGATTTCGGGAAACAATGACAAATTGAAATCAAGATGGTTGGATAGGGATTCTAACTAGTGTTTTCTCGCATGCTAGTCTAGTGTTATCAACACTTGAGCCAGTTCGTTTCGTAAAAAATGCGAATTCATTTACAGGGTATTAAGTAACACTTAACCTCAGAAACATCCTGCGTCGATTGTGATTTCATAATGAAAGGCGAACAAAATTAAAAGTAAAATAAATTAACAATAAACGCAATAAAATCTCACCTTTAGTTTACTGCAGACGTAGAGTATGATAATTTTTCCGGCATTCCAGTCGGTAACATTTTACATCATCATCAGACGACACAGCTGGAAACTTGTACACGAACTACTGTTCGGGTCTGAGGTCTGTCTCTTCCCGTGGAAGAATAGAAGGAATGCGGAAGAGGGAGGTCAGTGCCATCCCGAGCGACCCTTGCCTCTTCAATACTCACACAAGCACATTCTGACACACAAGTACTCTCTGAAGCAAAAACATTTACTCAACATTCCAAAGTGACGGTGTCCGTGCCAAGTTGTCCTTGGACGTAGATTCCTCATTTGCAGGGTTGTGGTATCAGCCTAATTTTAATGGATCCTACATTCAGGGCCAGCGCCCTACTTTGCCAAATTATAAGCAGAAATGAGTTTTTAAATATAAAAATAAACAGATGAATTGGGGGCCCCCTGCAATCGGGGGCCTGGGGCAATTTGCCCCATTTGCCCCCCCCTCCTTGTGGGCGGCCCTATTCTAGACATATTATTATGTTACTGATCCGACGCGTGCTCGCCAACTATTTTTGTGGGATTAATGTCTCGTTAACACTGAGATAATTAGAGACTGCAATTGCTTATGTCCACAATATTTCACTAAATCTGGCTGCTGTCTACACTCACAATGAGACAGCAGAAAAGAACTTGGGGAAAGAATAGACCATGCTGGAGTGCCTGTGCACAAAGAGGTTTTACAGCACAGTATAAGGTACCTATCGGTGATTCGGGGTTAAGTGAACACTCAAAATAGCCCTACTAAAGATCTATTCTTTGGAAATCTCTTCAGTAGAAAATGCAAGTAATTAAATCAGGAACATTGAAAATTTCGTATCAAAACAACACCTTAATATCCCAACATCTCTTCTTTATCACCTACAACAATAAACAAAACAACAAAACACTTCACTACAACATCCATAGAGCATATTGAACAAAAAAGCAAAGTCAGATATAGTATTTGTCTAACTTACACACATGATACACATCTAAAATGTTGGTCCAAACATTCCACCCACATTGTTAATTTCTGTTAACAACATTTCTAATTTGTGTCATATCACCAGTTAAACATACAGTTTACAGTACATAAGTAACATTGAAATAATTTCGATATTCTTACTTTAGTCATCCCTGAAATGACACTGGTGACACTTTCAACACAGGCTTCTTAAGATCACTAGCTGCAGTTTCCACCAGCACTGTCTGTACAAGTCCATCTTCACTAGGAAATGTTTCAATGATACGGCCGCGTTTCCACTGCTGGGCTGGTAGTTTCTCATCCTTAATGGTGACCGCTAACCTACATGCTAATTGACTTCTTCACCCACCACTTCAGCCTATTCAGGAGCCTAGAAAGATACTCTGCTGACCAACGTTGCCAGAAGTGCTGTACCAGGTGTTGTGCCAGTTGCCACCTGGAAACATGGTTTAGTCTCTGTACTGCAGCTTCACGTACAGGTATTGTCAGTAGACTATCTCCAGTCAGAAAATGTCTAGGAGTAAGTGTGCTTAAGTCATTTGGATTATTAGAGTTTGCAGTAAGTTGCAGTGAATTGAGACAGGCTTCAACTGATGTACGCAATGTGTACATTTCTTCGAATGTTAGGGTACTGTTACCAATCACATGGTGCAAGTGGTACTTAATATTATTTCACTCAGGCTTTCCACAACCCCCCTTGATGGGATGCATATGGTAGATTAAAGAGCCAAGAAATGCCTTGTTCGGCACGGTGCTGTCTCACTGACAACTGATAATGTTTATTGTTCATTAATGCAAACAAGTCTTTCAATTCCTTAGCAGCGCCAACAAAAGTAGTTCCACAGTCACTATACTTATCTCTAGCCCTACTACGACATGATACAAATCACTTCAGTGTGGCAATAAAACCAGCTGTCGACAAGTCACTCACTTGAGTTCTAAATGAACTGATTTGGTCGCAAAACAAATAAACAGTACATACTACATATCACTTGTAAGTGATGTTGCTCCTACCCTTAAAATTTAGAAGGACGAGAGGGCCTGCATAATCGACACCACAATGCAAAAAAATGCAGAGCAGGGCATACCCTAGCAGCTTGGAGATCATCCATTTGTTGCTCTGCTGGTTTTGCTTGATGGCGATGGCACCTCACACATTTTTTGACAATTTTCCTGATGAGGTTTTTAAATTCAGGTATCTAGTATATTTAATGAATAATTGCCTGGACTAACTGTGGAACAGCATGAAGAATTTTTACGTGAGTATCCCGTACTATTAGATTGACAAGCTTACTGTTTTTATGGAGTAAGGCGGGGTACTTCTGTTCTTCTGGGATGCAAGTTTTGCTCAGACGGCCGCTCACCCTGAGCACCTCATTATTAAAAAATGGACAGAGACTAGGAAAGTAACTATTTTCAGACACTCTTTTGCCTTTTTTGAGGTACTGTATTTATGAAGTTAAACCTTACCTTGTGCATTTTTCACCCAATGGAACGTAGCTTGGCGGAGTTCCCCTATGGCTAGGGAGGAAAACATATTTATTTCATTCCTTGTTGTTATGCAGTTTGTGCTGAACCTTAAACACCAGGCAATTACACTCTGAAGTCTACTAAATGATACCATCTGTCTAGAATGGACGTATTAAATCTTGTACGGGCTACAGTCACTAGTTGTCTCTGTTCACTCACAATGAGATGCTTGTCGACATCTCCTAATGACTTGAATGGCAACTCGTGCTCCTGCAGCCATGCTGGACCAGACCACCGCAGTGGATGACAAGGTAGCTCTGCTGGAGATAACCCTCGCAATGCGCAGTTTGTAGGATTGCCCTACCATATACATGACGCCATTGGGATGGATCAACATGGCCCTGGATAATTGAAACCTTATTTGACATGAAGGTCTTCCTATGTTTAGGTGGTGATGCTACCCAAACCAGCACAATGGCTGGGTCTGTAAACGCTAATATATTTGTTACTTTAACTGTAAACGACTTCCTCACTGCATCCAGCAACTTACCAACATGAAACATGGTTCCAGTCGAGGTATGAACACTTGCTTTACTTGTGCTGCTTTTGTTTTTCCACCAACCAAGCATACCACAATTGTATCGCCTTCATTATGAGATCTTAAGTACACCACAGCTGTATAAGCTGCTTCAGATGCATCACAAACACTACACTTTCCATGGAACCCGACTTCGACCAAACTATTTGCCTATCTATTTTAATACAGAACAGTATGTTATACTCCTCCCACATTTCGCACACATAATTGGGAAGATCATCCCACTGAAACTGCAAGTCCCAGAGGAACTGAAGCAGTAATTTGACTCTAATAGTTAAAGGTGACAGTCATCCCAATGGGTCAAATACTTTAGCAAGCTCTGAAAGCAAAGCTCGTTTGGTCAAGGGGTCGCAGTTTTGGTGTCGCTGGACTTACCGACACAGCAAACTGGTCACTTTTCAGTATTGTTGAATTTAAATAAAAAAATGTACGGAACTATATTGAGTAATTTCACTGCCAGCCATATAAGCAATAAGTCAACTATAGTTTATGTTGAATTATATGGTGTAACGGCTAGTGGTATTTTTCAAAGGCAAAATTGGTAGTGCTGACCTAATCCCGAATGACCAATAAAAGGGAGTAACTCGTACAGTATAAAAATTTATCGATGACCATACTGCAGCACTCAAAGGGGGCCAAAACCAGAGGTGACAAGAGAGAGAGAGAGAGAGAGAGAACAGGACTGTCCCGAGAGGAGAGGGCAATATTCTGGGAGGTGGTAGGTAGCATTGGTCATTGTGATCAAAGTTTTTTTGTATAAACATGGGATCAATATAGGATGGTTGTCGAGATAGCCCCATTTGAAGGTAAATACATACTGATAAACTTAAACATTACTGTTTTTTTATTTGTAGTTTCCTCCTTGAAGTGATAGGTCATGTCACAATCAAGGAGGTAATGCATTGCAATAGAAACGTGTTTACATACACAGCTAACCGACTAATGTGGTCTGTGAACTTGAATGTTGTGTTTGAGACGACATGAAACAAACTGGTTGTGTATTGCAATCTTTATTATTACAGTTATAAAAATATTGGTTTGCTGTTCATTTTGTATTACAATTTCCTTGTTGGAGAAACAAGGAACATAACTGCAAATAAAACAATGATCAATTGAGAGCTTATCAATGTTTACATAAAATAGAGCTAGCTCGACAACCGTTCTATATTGACTATATATATATATATATATATATATATATATATATATATATATATATATATATATAACCGTTATATATTCACGTAGACTTTTTTGATCACAATGACCAGTACTATCACTTCCCAGAATCTTTCCATTTCCTCCCAGGACAATATGAATAACTAGAGGTACGTAAATTTCGCAGATACATTCCAGGTCAAGTTGAACGCCATTTATGTATACTACATTGTCATGTCTGTGACCTGCTGGTGGCAGTTACGAAACGCGTTTCACTACTGCAAACCAGTAGTAAATAAGGAAATAATGCGAAGGGCTATCGCTTGCTACCTGCTTGTACGGTTATAAGCCAATAGATAATCGATTGTGGCCGGTGGGTGTATAGGACTGACAAGTCTAGACTGCTGCCAAATGAATCCGTGAAATTGACGTACCTCTATGGAAGGAAAAGTACAGGCATTTGTTGAAGCCCCAACTTTGATGTATACATCAAATACTAATAAAGTAGTACTTATTCTCGAACTATAGAAATCCTTGAATTGAAATAAAAAAGAACATCATTCATGGATTTTCCCGTCAACTTAATAGAATAGACAGTGTTTTGTAAGACCTACCTCAATGCACAGATAAACTGTTGCCTTGGCTGTTCGGTGAGGTTGAATTCTGAGAACCTTTGAATTTCAGTGAAAAAATAACCACATTAAATAAACACACACTATAATGGCAAGTAATGTTGTAGATATTACGGGGCAGTAACATAAGTCCAATGAAGGGTAAATAAGCAGTCCGCCATATTGGAATACGTCAATTGGCACATATTTGTTCCTTTTTGGCCTCAAAGGGCCTTCTTTTTGATCACCACTTAAATAATCCCAATTTTTCCTTTTGACTAAAACAAGCAGTAAACGGGGAAGGAATGGCCTGCACTCATTGACAGTCCCGGCATTCAACTGAAGTGTTGTCACAGAAAACAGTAGGAAATCAAGGTCGATATATGTTTGATGCAGAATCTATTTTGTACCCTCCTCAGTGTGAGTTAAATCCTGCCACTATGTTACCTCACTCGGTGAATGTTTGATAATGAAAAACACAGTTATGTGAGGTTGACGACGAAGGTGTGGATACAGGCGTACAAACTGTGATATAAAGAGTGTACACTTATAATGTTGAGCTTTTTGCTCATGTTGGCAGCCATATTGACTGTGAAGTCGACTGATTCACCTATGTAGGCAATTTCATCGGTTGTGACGACGAGAACTTCAGGCGTGTTGGTTATATCTTCGGAATGGTCGGCGAACTGTTCACCTCTGGTGACTCGTCGCAAAGCAGGTGCTCTCATGAGATAATGTTCTGTAGACATGCACGTGTTCATTTGACAAGATGTGAGACGACCAGACTGTTCATATGTGCACCTGAGAAATTGTGCTGAAGTCACGTACATACTGCCAGGTTGCGTGGCATTATGAAGTCTTCTGAAAAATACTTGTCAAGAAAGGGGGAGGACTATGCAACAACTGCATAGTTACGCAAAAGTGTATAAGTTACTTGGCAAGAGTGACATGATTCGGATACTTTACACCATGTTTTAGGTATTTACTCGTTGCAGGTAGACGAATGGGCGCCATGCATTACAATTTAAAATACAATTTCATCATATATATATACATATATATATAATTATATATATATATAAATTGATTGAATATATCTAGAGGTACGTCAATTTCGCGGATTCATCTGGCAGCAGTCTAGACTTGTCAGTCTTACACACCCACTGGCCACAATAGATTATGTATTGGCTTAGGTATAATTATACAAACATGTAGCATGCGATAGCACTTCGCATTATTTCCTTATTTACTACTGGCTTGCAGTAGTCAAACGTGTTTCGTAACAGCCGCCAGCAAGTCACAGACATGACAATTAAGTATACATAATTGGCGTTCAACCTGACCTGGAATGTATCTGCGAAATTTACGTACCTCTAAATATATCCGATATAGATAGGACATTGTTAAGTTGGCAAACAGGAGAAAGAGGGTAGGCCTAATTAATTAACATTATTAGTGAAGTGAATGCACGCGAGTAGAGGGTTAAAAATATAAAATAAATAGAAAGAAAACATCAAATAAAAGACTATTAGAAACAGCAGCGGAACCGAGCGTGATTATGCTGTGGTAAAACACTCGCCTCGCATACGGGAGGTGGGGGATGGGTACCAGTGTGCAATCTCCAGGTCCGGCCATCCTGATTTCCAAAGAAACTCTAGGCGAATGTTGGGATGGTTACTTAAGGCGGTCGCCTACCTCACGCTTCAAATGCGTTGCAGTGTGTTCGTAAACAGATTTTTTTTCTACGAAAATATTCCACGTGCACCCATTTTACCAACGTATGAAAAGAAAATAAACTTCAGACAAGGTCGGAACCTCATTTTAAAGACGCCACACTCATTGAAAACATTGTTTCTAAAGCCTACAATACGGCTAAAACGGCCTTTTCATATTTCCGTACTTCAAAAAGTACTAACCGGATGTACATGAAACTCAGATTGCGACCGTACTGAACTTAGTTGCAGACTTTCCATAAATAATATTATATGGTCACCGCTTTAAGTCCCATAGTAAAAATCGTTCGGCGGGAGCCTTGCACGCTAGTTCAGCGCTAGGCTCGTTGAGGCGACGCGGCATTTGATGCGCGCTTCAAGGTCGACCTTACTGCTCCGTCGCTTTTGAGTCTCTCACACGCAGGTAGGCGGCGCCCTTAAAAACAAGCCCTTACCGACTCTTACCTCCTTTCTCCCATGTGTACCTCTACTAACACATTGTGCTGTTCAAGGGGAAAATAATGCGACCAAGAAAATAAAAATAAAATAAAAACATTTAATACACTGATTGAATTTTAATGTGAGTCGGTGACTTCTACACCTCGGAGTCGTCTACCCGCTTTTAGTAGTCAGTAGGGTCGTGCTAATTTCTTGGAGTCATGGTAAAAACTTTTGACGGAGAAATTGGAAATTTTGAGAGAAATTTGGGACATTTTGGTCGTTATTGGGGAAAATAGTTTTTATTATTGCGTGTTACAAGAAACACACCAAACAAAAATTGTAATTCACAAATATTGCTTAACATTTGCTTAACATTTATTGCCGATATCAGTATTGCGGTATACGTGTCTTTCAATTGCAGTGTGTGTGCCCAAAATGCAAAAAAATATCTACAACTATCTGCGACATCAAACATCCGCCACAAATTGGAATCCCCTAAGCGTAGGCCAATGTTATAGGTGACTTACCTGAAACATGTGAACAGCAATACTGAAGATAATCAGGAAGATTTAATACGATAAGCTTTGCTGATATACAACAGTTTGGAAGTGCTGTTGACTTTTAGGCCGCCTGCACACGAGCGGTAGCAACGGCGCGTTGACGTCGCGTTGACGCGCCGTTAACGCCTCGTTCCCCTGCCCACGGGCGGCGGTGTACGGCAGCTTAGTTCACGTCGGAACATCACAGAAGGTGCTAAAACAATGGAGGTGGTAACGAGAAAGAAACAAAGGGTTGTTTTCGCATATTTAGTGTACAAA
>PNEQ01020310.1:0-21551 GCA_003012365.1 Medauroidea extradentata | reverse complement strand
AAGTAGCAATGACAAGTGTTTAGTATTTTCATCATAATTTTGTAAAACATCACAATAAGTAGAAACTGTTTATACCAAATTGTAGGCAACATTTAAGGGTAAACCATAATACAGATACCTTTTGGCTCATTATTTCTGGGCACAGGAAATTTCATGAAATGTTCCACATATCACCAAATTAGGCGACTTCGCCCTATATAATTAACTTCAAGTAGCACTGCGTTAGTGTGTACCGCAAACGCTGGTTCCAGACAGAATTCTGTACTTAATTTCACACATAGAACCCGTCCTATTTTTCATCGTAGTGGTTGTTCACGCGCATGTGCAATACACTGTTTCAGCCACCGCGTGTGAAGTACGCAAGTAGGGTTGCCAACCGGAGATTAGAGAAAATTGATGGAGCATAAAGTATGTCGTACGGCGAGGGGTATAAAGCCTTGAGACGGAAGGTGGAGGAGACCCCCATTCACCATATTGGTAACTGAAAAATGTTAGCAACGTGTATAATGCGACTGTAGGTTGGCCAACCATAACCTTGTTTCTCAACACGCATACAGGAACAGCTGATTGCACTCCGCCATATTGCTACTTGAATAAACAAAGTCAGTTTGGCCTCAGTATCGGCTGCTAATGCTCCATCTGTACTTTTCTCTCATCTCCGTTGCCAACATGCTTTGAATAGCTTGTTTCCTACTGAGCAAACGACCATCTGAGTATATGCAAAATTTAAATAATCAAAAATTTTTCACTTATCTGGCAGTTGCACGTATGTATTGTATTGTGAAATAGTTTTCGGGAATTGTACAGTTACACTTTATGGAATATAGCAACCATCATCACAAATATATTTTTCTCCTTTATGTAGCGAAACACGTTAGTAAACAAAGGTAGTGTGTACACAACACAAAAGTTTTTCTACATAATTCTGGTATAAAATCGCAATCGAAATTTATTAACAGAATTAAGTAAGTAATTCAGTAGAGAATTAAGGATAGTTTGTACCGGGCTCTTTAGTTTTCCATTGGTTTCGAAAATATTTATTTACGCAAATTAATACATACATCAGAAATTCATTCTTACCGTTTTTAACACCTATATATCATCGTTTGTATCGGAATTTTTCTGTTGCAATACACCAAACGGATTTTTAGATTTTTCCCCCTGAAATATCATATATTTTGTTGTCTAAACAAGCCAAAACGACGCAAAGTATTTTTTGCTAGCAAACGGCATATTAAAAAAAAACTGGCAAAATTGTGTACCATATGACTGTACACAGCCTCAATTTTTTTTCAAAACATTTGGTAAAAAATATTCGAGTTATTTGCAAGTTTTTGAAATAAATGAAATTTAATGACCTTATGGCCTACTCCAAATGAATAATTAGTAAGTATAGGCTGTTCACTTTAAACTGAGCACTCCCCAACACTTTTAATAATCAAAAATTGTATTGAATTGGGGCCAAAGACGTTACATTTTGAGAGTGTTGGAACATATACACTGGATTTTAGATTCAGGGAAGTTTTCATATTTAAAATAGTAAAATAGAAAAATTGAAGCAGTGCTCACTTTATCGTGAACAGCCTATACTGTGACTATTCGAATACAGCGTCGTGTGGCAAGTTACCGTGCAGTCGCAGATGTAAAGACATCTACGAGGAGCAGTGTTACAACCTAGTTTGGGCATGCATACACTACATACCTTCCAGAATTATACTACTTTTAAAGATTTGCGTACAATATTCTACTACAGCAGATACGTTTTCCATTAAATTGAGAAAACATAGCAATTATTAAAATACAGTATTTACATACACACAACAATTAAGAATCAGGCCACTTTACTAAATAACTACACATTCCATACATTATATCACAGTTCAGCAGCAACACAACATGTGCTGGTGTCCCGCTCGAAAAACAAAAACTATGTCCGAAATTCCAATACGTCTCGCAAGTCGGAATCGCACTATTCGCACATGATCTTTCCACTACAAATTTCCTTACTCCCGACTGCACATTTTAAAAACTTTATAGGAGCGGAATTATTCTACTTTTCCCATAGTACAGTGGGTTACTATATACTACATATTACCACAGACCAAAATTATACCGTAAATATAATATGCTACGGTTGGCAACACTGACGAGGAGGAGCGAGTACTTCTTGACGCTGATGGCCGCGAGCCGAGCGGAACCTCCGGAAATAAGGAGACGTCGACTTCCGTTGTCCCCGCGTTTCTCAAGGTCACCACCAGACGCCGCCGTGACACCCTCCGCCCATTGTTGCCATGCGTATAGGGAGCCTGGTTTTCCGCCCTACTTTGTATCAGTGCCTTACGTGCACATCTGCAGTTCTGCTTCATGATTATTGGCAGCGTGTCTGTATGAAGAGCCGTATATCATTTGTCTGAGCCAATTACAATATCGTTCCTGCAACACTTAACGTCTGTGATTTGCCGGTAGAATCCCAAGACTCGACAGAGTTAAAATATCCAATCGCTGACCACGAAGCAGAACTGCAGATGTGCACGTAAGGCACTGAAACAAAGTGGGGCCAAATTCTTTTCGCGAAATACCAGGGTCCCTACATATGTACTATTTTTTTTCCCATCATGACATACAAAAATATCAGAGTTGTGACTGCCACAGAAACGTTAGTCAAATTTACTGCTGCATTGGTAATCATTGAAATAACTTTGAGTTTAAGATATGAGACAAAATAATATTGGTATTCAAACCCTTTAAGGTATTTATTGTAACTAATTGTGACTGGGTCGCCAGCATTCATAGCCGACAAATTTACAGCGCAGAAGAAGTACAAATCCTGACAGGGATTCTTGTTTTCCCATTGGTCCTTAATATTGTATATTATTTGTTGTGAAATAAACTACGTTTTCACTCATTTAGTTAAGGATAAATTGAACAATCTCTGTGAACCACCAACTCATCAAAACTTGATTTTTTACGTCGTATCTACAATAACTCCAAGAACCCAAAAAGTGAATGATTGAAAGTTAAATAATTTACTCTTGAAAATGAATAACTTTCATTCAATTTGATGTTGTAAATCACTGTAATTCGCATCAGGGGAAAAATAGCATAAATATAAGCCGTAAAAATATTTGTGTGTGTTCCAGAATTTAACTTCAGCTGGCAACACTGCACCTACCGCGCTTAACATTACTGATCCACCCTAGTGGATGCGCGAGTTAAGATGGAGATTTGCATGTTTAATTTTATTCGGTGTCGCTCAGCAATCTTTCAGGAGGCCCTCTCGGACACAATCCATTTTTTACATTAAGAAGAAGATTAAAAATGCGTGTGTGTCTGTCTGTTTGAGGGGAGGGAGTGTAGGTGATAACGAGTGATTGTTGAGAATAAGAATATTGGCTTGTAATTTCCACGAAATGGTTCTATATTATTGTTTTTGGATAGCTACAAATATTTCCTAAAAATTTTTACAGAAGCTAACCTTGTTAACTTTACAACCAAATAATTTCACATGGAAAATCTTACTACTTGTTAATGCACAATACGTTGTTGGAACCGCGGCACATTCAACTGCTTGTTGTCGGTATAGATGTAGTGTAGCCTACATGCTATACGTGGTCCGGGATAAAGTGAGTGATTTTGAAATCTTGGTTACTTTTTCCTTCCTGATAATGGAACATTTACTGACACTTTTAATGTAAAGAAAGCAAATTAAGTAAAAACCAAAGTGTAGCCTGTAGATTGTGTCTTACTAAAAATTTAACGCGGGATATAAAATAATCGATTTTTTTAAACAATGATTTTAGACACGAAGGTGTTGAAAAGTGCTGAGTGTATCGGGGACCGCGTATATCATAGCAGTGTGTTATATAGAAGAGCGAGATACTGTCCGGCTGGCAGAGTGCTCACTGTTGTGTATGGAAACCTTGTGCCATATTGTCGTGAGGCAACTTCCGGTGTCTTGCTGCCTGGCTCAGCCGCGCCACTGGCACAGCTCAACTAAGACCGTGTCTCAATTCACCTAAAGAGTGCTCTTTAGTGCTCTCGCTATTGTAAATACGTATAACTACGTCAGAGAGAGAGAGAGAGAGAGCATTCTCTGCCTGTCTCAATGTATTGCCGAGAGTACGAAAGAGCGAGAGAACGAAGTTGTATACTCTCTCGCATGCTCTCTGGCGTACGCCATCTTGATTACAACTATAGATGGAGGTTAAAGAAGAAACGTGTCATGTATTGCAAGCGTTTAAATATTTTGTTCATTAATTGTTATTTCCAATGAACAGTTACTTATGGCGAGAAATTAAGTTAACATTTTTGGCCCTAATATGCATTTAAATATACAAAATAAAAATTTTGACATCGAAATACGACGCCTGTAAGTTTAAAAATTATTATTTGAACTGTCCATAATGTATTTATAATTTGTATTTTTAAAAAATTACGCACTTGTAATCTTTGCATCGTTTGTTTACAAATACGAGAGAGAATCGTCCCAACTGGAGAAAGCGAGAGCACCAGAGAGCAAATAAGAGCTCTCTTTTGGTGTTGTGCGAGAGTACTCTCTCAACAGAGTACTCTTTAAATTGATACACGACTTTAACTAGGCCCTAGTGTATTCTAGCCGTACAAAACTTTAATATAATTATGGTGGTCAAACGGAAAACATTTTAATTTTATAGTTTTATGCTATAGTGTTAGATTTGTGAACATTACTTGATAGCAAAATTTGCTCTTAAACAAAAATAACTAAGTTTTCTCTTAATAGCATTTCAAAGTAAAACTTTGCATGATTTTCGTTTTACAAGCCGTAAAAACCAATAAATAATGAAATAAAAAACAATTCACATTGAAACTACTTCTCAGTGGCTACTGTATCACATATATAAAGACACATTAAAAAAAACTTTTGTATAAAAAAATTTGCTAACAGCAACAACAACAAAAAAAAAAAATTCTGTACTAATTTTTTTTTTTAAATGTACGAAAAATATATTAAAATTGGTTTTTATATACGGCGGGCCCGTGACATGTAGTTTCAAAGTTTTTATTTAATTGTACTGTTTTCATTGGTTGTCGCAATTTGTAAGAACAAAAATACGGAAATTTTGTCTTTGAAATGCAATAACAGGAAAACCGACTGAGGTAATTATTTTGTAAGAGGAAAACATACGCCAAAGTAACGTCCACAGAATTAACACTATTTTATACAATTATGGAAGCACGGTTTGTTGCTCATTGGACGCCAGACTATGACAAGAGACACTATACTAGACATTGTGGGGAAAGTTGACTGCTATTCTCCTACGTGGTGTGTATAACACTGAACCGATATTGTGTATAGGGATACTTAAAAGTCGAGAATCCAACCATAGGTATTTCGTGTTGAAGTTAGCACTTTTGATAAGCATCGTTTCAATATTAATAATTAAAATAATATCATATTTTAACTTTTGAGAAGAGTGCAATCTGTACACTCTAATTGTTACGTAGATCACTTTGCTTATTTTAAAAAGTGGAATGGAACTATACATATATGAAAATAAAAATGTAACTGGGGTTTCAAAAGTACCAACTTTATCCTGAACTATTTACCTGATGCACGTTAGAATCCGCTATCCTATGAATACTTAAGAGGAGTCCTCGCCGGTGTCTAATTTCCACCTTTGACTCGTGTGAACAGCGTAGCGATAAGAGCCACTGCCCCACGCTTGACGAGAAGCATATCGCCTCTATTCGCAGCGCCAAACTGACGTGCAAGGTTTTCCTTATACTCTTTTTCCTACGGGACTTTAAGCGGTGACCACAACATTTTATTTTTGAAAAGTAGGAGGTAATGACCAACGAATGCGTCTCGCTTTGCGTTTTACGAATTCAGGTAATATTTTCAGTCGATGGCGGTTCACTACTTTCGCCTACCATGGAACAGGGGAGAATCGTATAAACAAATTTGTGACGCGTATGTTGTATATGCGAAGAAAAACTTCATTGAACCTGTTTTAGCGATATAGCCCATCAATAAATGACGAGACTCACTACAAACCTTTTTTTCTATGCCACAGACGATCTAGAGGAAAATATGTAACTGTATTGTATTCACAGAGGAAATTCCTTTCCATTCCAAGAAAGAAAACTTTTTGAAAAATAAAGCAAACAAACAATGTTTTTGTTTTACTCACCTGCTTGGTGAAGGTCTGCCTGATCGTAAAACGTTCAATTACTGGACAAAATAATTCTACGCGGTAGGCCATGACTGAAAAAAAAAAAAAAAAAAAATTTTTAGCCATTTTGAGGTGTCTCGAAACTATGTATGTAAGTATAACATCTAGAGAACAAAAATACAGAAGAATAGTTTTGTATGTGTTTTCTTTTCGTAGATGAAGATATCGAACATACGTTTAATAGTATATCTATAAAAAAATATATTTCCTGTCACCCTGCAACACTGTTCATGCGCCAGCTGTATAGGACCCTTAATGTTGACGTTGTAAAGAAACGTGCATTAGTCATTTAATGTGTTTAGCGGTAATTTATGTGGCACGACTTGGTAAGCCTGCAAAGACGCAACAGCGCGGCGAAGGAAGGCGCTACAGTAGGTAACCGCAGCGTAATAATGTTGGCAACACTTTCTAGATTCACGCGACCAGAACGTGGCGCAACTGTAGCGACCACAATTGCCGCTGACAGCTGTCTGTCACCCGCCGTGTCGCAAACTGCTCGGAGACGATGACTTCGCAGTGTTATGTTGTTGGTCCTGACACTGCTATACAAACAATAGACACTTACGAAAACCTTACTCGGACAGAGTTGTAAATTACTCTACAGTGGCTGGGAAACCTGGTGCAAGTAGAGCCTACCTGTGTCCGAAATCTCTAAATATTCAACTCGATCTCTACGCGGATCTACCGTGCTCGGAAACAGCGTTGATAGCAGAAGAAACGTACGAAAGAGCGCTTAAAAAGTAAACAAACACAGGTCTTCAAGTGTGAACAAAAAATATCTGTTACACTTGCAAGACTATGTCGGAATGTATTTTTTGTTGAACGAGGAGTCTGCAGGAGTGGAGTTTAAAACGTAAAAATGTCGCGAGAATAACATGAAGCATTAGATAGAGGTATTTTTATATAATTATCTAGACTTCACGAACGTTTAAATTTTAAAAATCCTTGAATTTATTTGTACGGAGTAAACTCTCAATTACTGACAAAGCAGCATTTTATATATCTCGGAGAACTTTTACTTTGCAATCCCCTATTGCAATGGAAATTTTGGAGGTTAACTCTAGCATGTTTTTACAGAATACATTACTAGTACGCAATTGTAACGTCATATTCTTATACTGTATTAGTGCAAAAGTATATAAACATATTTTGCAATATCCGAACTTTGTCTAATAGTGCAGGTCGCCAGGTCGGCGACTGAAACAGACCGACAGCGTACAACGCTTTGACTTACGGCAATATAAATTATGAAACATCCTGCTAACATCAATAGAGATTGCGGTTACGAGCTAAGTAGACATGGGGACCACTTTTCAAAAAATCGTGGCATGAACATCTGCCAAATGACAAGACAGAGCATAATCAATCACTAGAGCCACGATTTTGTCGCGAAAAGATTTTTGCAACATTTTGTTTCAATGTCTCGCGAGCACCTCGGCAGCTCTGCTCACGGTTATTGGCAGCGTGTCTTTGCTTAGACACGTCCCTCGTTTGACTGCACCAATAACAATGAGGCTATTGTGACGCAATACGTCTGTGATTTGCCAGTAGAACCTCAAGACATGTGACAGTTACAACGTCCAGTCACTGACCACGAGGCAGAGTTGCGGATGTCAACATAAGGCATGGAAACCAAATGGTGCAAAAAATCTTATCGCCATAAAATCGTGACTCTGTCAATCACTGGCTATCACTCCAACCAATCAGGAGAGAGGCTCAGTGATTGGCCGCCTAGAGAACCAATCAAGAGCCTTCTCTACTCCTATTGGCCCCTTGGACAGCCAATCACAGGGAAGGTGCCCTAAGGCCACAACTTAAGAGCCTCCTCCAGCTCCAGGCTTTCACCACTTGCTGACAACACTCACCTCAATATACAGACAACTCGATGCTACATCACTCCAGCCTAGCTGGAAGGGAGCTTAATTCCCCAGCCGTTTACACAAACACGTAATTTTATTAATGGCAACAACCTCCCTCCACTGCCTTAAATGCAGGTCTGGAGCCCAGCTAAAACAGTTACACGTGCCCCGTCACCGTTCCATTGATTTGAATCTAGACTGTCCGAATGCATTTGATTTTACAAACACCCAGTGGGTTATGGAAGCTTCGGCTTCGGTCTCGCGACAGCACGGCCTCAGATGGCACATGAGGAAATGGTGGCGGCCTGGCTTTCAAAACCTGCTCGATATACTCTGAAGATGCCTGCTGCAAGGTACGGCGAAACATAGGTACGAACTAGCAGTACGACGCGGCTCCAGTCTGGGAGCCAAGACTACATGCTTGGGTTAGGTTAGGTTACGCTTGATTAAGGTTGGTTGGGTGAGGTTTAGTTAGAGTATGTTGTTATGTGGTGCAAGTTGGTGCGACTAGTGCAAGTACTCGTGTTTGAATTTCGTTAGGTTGTGGTTGGGTTGGTTAGATTAGGTACATTAGTTTGGGTTAGGTTAGATTAGGTTGGGTTAGGTTAGGTTGGGTTATATTAGGTTGGGTTTGATTAGGTTGGGTTTGGTTAGGTTAAGTTAGGTTGGGTTAGGTTGTGTTGGGTTAGGTTGGGTTAGGTTAGGTTGGGTTGGGTTAGGTTGGGTTGTCCTAGGTTGTGTTGGGTTATGTTTAGTTGGGTAAGGTTTAGTTGGTTCAGGTTGGGTTGAGTTATTTTGGGTTAGGTTGGGTTAGGTATGTTTAGGTTAGGTTAGTTTTGGTTAGTTTAGGTTATGTTATGTTGGGTTATGTAGAGTTAGGTTACGTTAGGTTAGTTTGGGTTAGGTTAATTAGGGTTATGTTAGGTTAGGTATGTTTAAGTTAGGTTAGGTGGTGATAGGTAGAGTTATGTTATGTGATGATAGGTTGGGTTAAGTTAGGTGGAGATAAGTTGGGTTAAGTTTGGTGTTAGGTTAGGTGGTGATAGGTTGGGTTAAGTTATGTGGTGATAGGTTGGGTTAAGTTTGGTGTTAGGTTGTGTTAGGTGGTGTTAGATTGGGTTAGTTTAGGTTCTGTTAGGTCTAGTTAGTTTAGATCGTTAGGTTTGGTTAGTTTAGATAGGTTAGGTTAGGTTATGTTAGGTTAGGTTGCGTTAGTTTGGGTAACGTTAATTCTACTACAGGTTAGAAAGAAAATGCTATTGGGAGAGCTTGGCACAGGGAAATTTTCTGCCACTAGTTTCGCTTCAATAGCTAAAGGACCAGATAAATACGAAACCTTAGTAAAATGAAATTTAAATAAACTTGGAAATAATATTATTCATTTAATTTAATTTTAAAGCGAAAATAAACTAATTTCGCGTTTCAAACTATCAACTAAATGTAACTTAAAATTCAGGAAATCTCTGCGATTGGTCAGTTTGGTGCATTACCAGCGCTCAAGTGGCAGAAAATTTCCCTGTGCCAAACTTATAACATTGATCTTTCTAACCTGTAGTAGAATTAACCTTAGTTTGGGTTAGGTTGGGTTGGGTTAGGTTTGTTTATGACTGCCGTATCTGTAAAATAAACAGCTGTATTCGAAAAACTCTATAGAAACGAGCGTTAGTATTTGAACTATGCTGCATACAAATAAAATAATTTGGTCACATCTGAAAGTCCCGCAGGGAAACGGGTGATAGTAAAGTATTGCACGCCAGCTGAGTAGTTGGTGCGGAGAGGTGATAATGTAATACATACGTCAGTCAGTGGCAACCTTACCACTCCATCGATTTTTGTCTCACACACACAAACGCAACCCTATCTAGGGAGAGCCCTTAAGAGGGCGTGGTACATAATTCAACATTAAAAGCATTAATCTACAACTGTAGGTTTCTTGAAGTCAATTTGCGAAAATTAAACAATTGCAATCCTAGACAATAGTTTTAGCCAACTTTTTAAATAAACATGTTTTCAGCGTTACAAACTTCTGAGGTACAATCTCTGACGCAGGGAACCTCGTGCATTTAACAGCGGCGTAAGAGATCACGCGTAACGAATGAGTAATTCTGGATAAATATTTACTTATAAAGTTGAAAAATATCATTCTCTAGGATTGTCATTGAGTATTTTTTCCATACTGGCTTCGAAAGAAACGTAGAAATTAATTAATATTTTCAGCGTTTATTTATCTACCACGCACTCTTAAGAAACATTATTGGCCGACTCTTTTAACTTGAAATTTGTATATTTTTTTTACAAACAATTTTGAAAAATGTTAAAAATTTTTGTCTGGAAAATCAGGAAAAGTGAGGTAAAGTTGATCGTGATGTTTTGTAACAGCACTTATTGTGAAGTCTGCTTCTTACAGTTCACTTTAGTTCGACTGCACGTAAGTGACTATTGTCTCTGCTCTGCGAGGAAGGAGGAATGTGGAAAGCTAGCTAGTGGTGCAGCAGACGGACGGGCAGGACTGCCAACCTCGCCAACAGAGAAGAGCAGCTCTGAAAGCGTGAACGAAGCTTGTACATGATACGTCATGTCACGACATAACCGCCTCTAACTCGAGGACGCTGTAACGGGACTAGCGGCGAGGGAAACGCCCGAGGTTGCCAACCACGCAACAAAAAAAATATTACAGTTTACTTCTTAAGGGTGAGTTTACGATAGTTTTATTGTATTTTCAGTTTTTTAGCCATATCATTCATTAAGATTGTATTACAAAATATTATTTTCGACAAAGCATTGGATATATTCTTGATAAACTGCTTGACTTAAATTATAAAGTAATCTTTAATTAATTTGTCGTACAGAATGACAGAATCATTGCAAGAGAATTCTAAGTTATCTTTCTAGAATTCTCTTGTAATGATTCTGCGTGACACGTTAATGGAAGATTCTATTATTATTTATGTCAAGAAGATTACTAAGAATATATCATATGCTTTGTCGAAGAGAAAACTTAGATAATACAATTTGAATAAGTAAATGTTATAGCTAAAAAACTGAAAATATCTACAAGAAAATTGTCTAACAGTCCCCATTTTACGAGGAATCTTCACCGGTCTCACATTTCCATGATTGACTCGTGGGAACGGCGGAGCGATAAGAGCCATAGTACCACGCTCGTAGGGAAGAATATCGCCTCTACTCACAGAGCGTCAAACTGGCATGCAAGGTTGTTGTAGTCTTTATCCCGCGGGACTTTATGCGGTGACCATAAAACATTTATTTTTGGATAGTCTGAAATAAAGGCCAACGAATGACTTTCGATTTGCATTTTACGAGTTCAGGTAGTAATTTCGGAGTTACAGCAGTACAAAAAAGCAATTTTTAGTCATTTTGAGAGACCCAGAAAAATAATGTTTTTTTTAACAAGCGTGCTGAATTAAAAAAAAATCGTAAAAGCGTAGTTTCAAGTTTGTCCTTTTCGTAGATAAACATAATATGAATAAGTTAAGCAGGTTCGTGTAAAAAAAAATAAAAAACAAAGAATGCGCGTGACACGCCACAACACCGCCAATGAGCCCTTTCACACTATCGAAATATGTATTATATGTATATGCATACATATGACGTGTTTAAACTAGCCACGGTTGGCGTGGAGCGGTTAGAGTGCTCGCCTCCCACTAAGATGAACAGAATTGGATTCCCGGATGGGACGACCTGAATTTTCGCCCGTGGGAACCGGAGCGGTCAATGTCGTGATCTGTGGGTATACTCTGGGAAAGTGATGGTTGAGAGTACGATGCTATTGGCTGGTTTGAAATGCGCGCGCATCGTTCTGCACGTATTTATTGTTGCTGTATGTTTTTAGCATAACGAAACCGTAATTTGAAGAGAACAAGTATTTCTTCGTATTTTAAACCAATTTAAACTAATACAATCTAATGTGAACTAACATAAACTAATTGTAACTGGGGAATGGAAACAGAGCGGGAAGAAGGCTTGCTCAGACGTAAATGAACAGCCAATAGGAAGACACTGCCAGTTGTGTTCACAGCCGCTTTAGTTCAGAGTCGCACAAATCTCTTCAGTCAGTTGATGATCTCCCTCTGGACGTCATCCAACTTCCGCCAATATAAATTAGTTGAGAGGGATTGGCCTTCTCGATCACCTGATTTAAATACAATGGATGTCTTGGTCTGGGGACGTACAAAGTCATTGTCCTTGGTTTATCCAACACCTGCACATGATATAAACGTTCTTAGAGTAGCCATAGTGGATTCATTTAAATTCAAAACATTCCAGTAATTTTCAACCCGGAATGGCAGAGCGAGGGGGGGGGGGGGCAGGTTTATACGACACATTTCAGCTACTTCGAGCACTTTCAGCTGATAATACTAAACATTATTCTCAAAACTGTAAGACACATAAATGGGGAACTCAAACAATATACATAAACCATCTGCTTAGTTTAAAAAGGTCCAACATTTGTAGCAAATTACACAAAAACATGATCTCTATAAATAAAACACTAAAGATTTTAATATTAACCTTAAGAATTATCTGTTACACCACTCCTTTTGCACTGTTCCGGAATTGAATGATGCATGTATATATACAGTAGTAACAAGTCTAGAAACAATGTTAGGGAAAATTCCCTTATTATGTATGTACAATGCTAGTAAATTTCGTATGACACGTATGTTTTGTTGTATGAAAATTCAAACAGACCTGCTTATAAACAGGCATCAAGTACACATATGTAAGTTAGATTATGTTTTTGTGTTCTATAACATTTAAAATCTAATGCGTATGTACAGGCTGCTTCTGAAATACTTTTACAAAGTTCGGGGGTAGGTTACTTACACAAAAACAAGAAAATGTTTATATAAACATGTGTCCGAAAACCATTAATTTTTTTTGTTATTAATGAAGGTTGTAACTTTATAAAACTGACTCTTGTGGTTTGAGCCCCCACGAGAGAAAATGTCCTGCGTGCGGCGCTGCCCAGACGTGTTGTGTTGACGGCAGCAAAGATGGCCAGGTGTTTTGTTTCAATACTGAAAACCGGGCTTGCGTACATCAGTTAGTTTTCCTGCCATCACATTCCAGCTGACTTTAAGGACGTTGGACACGTATTTTTTTTTTTTATATTCGTGCCAAACATCGTTCAACTTTTGCACATCAGATAACACGTCATTTCCCCAAATAAAAAAATAGGCCCCATAGTTTTTGCAAAATCACTCATCAAAGTCACAAAATGGCCATTACGGTGCAACCAAAATCAAAAAAAGTAATTAACTAATGAATTAAAAACTACGGGAACTGAAAGTCAGTGTATCAATGCATTTCATGACATGTTTGACAAAAGTTAGTTTTGAATATTTTAGTAGTAGCCGAAAGTCAAAGTTATGCAAAAATTTACTCATTTTCATCAATTTTTAAAAAATACAAAAATATGTCGTTTTGTGTTTACAAAAGTGTCTTGAAGTAGTTCACATCATTAAGTATCGATATGAATTATCCTGTTTCTGCAAGTTAATTATTTTTTATTATTTTGGCTACACCGCAACTGCCATTTTGTGACTTCGATAGGTGATTACGCTAAAACTATGGACCCTAATTTTTTTTATTCGGGGAAATAATATGTTATCTGATGTGTAAAAGTTGAACAGTGTTTGGTACAAATATAAAATTTTGAATTTTTACGGGTCCAACGTCCTTAAACACGCTTGGTATATTTTCGTGACGTTCACAGAAAGCAAGGCCGTATTCCAACTGGGTATTTTAATTCTTGGTTACTTTGCAAGAGTGAGATTATCATTACCAGATTAATTGAAATGATAAACCTAATTACAATTAAATATAGCCTTAGAGCCAGCCTGAAAGTAATTACGTATCTTGACTAACTTAGATGTTAAAGATTTTGGTGTGTTATTATGAAGAATTGCTTTTAGTTGTACGACAAAGTTTATTGTCGTCTGTTTTCCATGTTCAGCCTGCCGGTTTTAAATGTAAGGTTTTGTACCGAGATCCCTTCGTTTTATAATATAAACATACCTTTGAAAAAAAAAACCACTAGCCGTTACTGCATATTAGTCAACATTAGCAATAGTTACATTATTGTTTGTATGTTTGGTAGCGAATCATTGCATGTAGTTCCGTGTATTTTCTTATTTGAATAGGTATAGCATTATTGATACTTTAAAATATATATTTATGATCTTATTGACATACCTACTGATTGTATAGTTTGACATAATTAGCGCCACCACAAAGTGATGAAACCGCCCGCTGAATTCAAAACGGTCGTTGACACATTGCCGCAAACGCTCGCGTCAGAGAGGTAGTTCGAAATTCCACTGACAGATGGCACCAAAGTCAGCTTTTCGCCGCCTCGTTTGCTTGAAAGCGAGCTGAGTCATGAGTGACCGTCCGTTGTGTAATACGCATGGGTTTCTGATTAACACATTCAAATGTATTAGAAGTTATTGTTTATGAATATCATTGCTAAATGATGTGAAGTTATTAGTAATCTGTATTCTGTTATGTTTCTCGATCGCCAACCTGAGCATATGGAATTAGAAATAGCGTTTTTTTCACTTCTGTTTCACACATTAAGAAAATACGTCTAATTTATTATTTTTGTTAATTGCGTCGTCGTCGTTCATGGCAGTGTGCGGAACGGAATTTGAATTCTTGAATTGCGTGTTTCGTGTGTTTTTATAGTGGTGGTTTTGAATTACAAATTAATATACCACGGATTCATTTACGAGATAAGTAACGGCAACAGTGTGTGTCGTAACCAATTAGAGTCGACGCAGAGAGAACAGTGTTAAAAAACGATAACTCGCAGATGTTTATAACTAATATTGTTATTGAGAATGGCATATATACAGCGCTCGTTCATTTAATGAGTATAGATATTATAGATAACATTTATCGCAGCAGTGTACTGTAAATGTAAACATTGTACAGCTCTATGTAAATAAAAGCACGTGGCAATGTTTATGTTTACATGCAGCGGAATGATATAAATTGGCAGAAAATAGAAATTAATCAGGGTTTTTTGAATGCTCACTGTATCCCGAATCACCTATAACATCGAATCCAGCATCGACACGAGCCAAGCGCTGAACTAACGCGCAAAATTCGCACGGATCTGTTTTTACTAAGGTCTTTCTACTTTTCAACCCCCGACACAAAGAGAGCGGTGTTATAAGTTTGACATGTCTGTCTGTGTATCTGTGTGTCTGTGTATGTGTGTATGTGTATCTGTGTGTCTGTGTATCTGTGTGTCTGTGCATCTGTGTGTCTGTGTATCTGTGTGTCTGTGTATCTGTGTGTCTGTGTATCTGTGTGTCTGTGGTATCGTAGCTGCTAAACGAATGGACCGATTTTGATGCGGTTTCTTTTATTTGATAGTTGACTTGGTCAAGAGTGTTCTTAGTTGTGATTCAAGGAAATATGTTTAGCCGTTTAAAAACCATCAGTTTTTTTAATTTAAAGTGAATGTGAGCAATTTTACTGTTCTGGTCGAGTTGAAATTTAGTATCCTGTGAGTCGGGGGTTTCAAATATTTTTAATTTAGGTCTTGACTTGTTACTGATACGGTATTAATTTTTAACGCTTAAACGACAGCAGATATCAAAAATCTGTTTGGGAGTTCTGTTTAAAATCATATTCTACACGTTGTCAGATTTTTTTTCTAAGGCAGTCAATACTATGGTTTCAGCCAATTATGTACTTAACGAAATTCAGGTTAGCTGACTTTTTTTTGTCGAATCAGCATAACTTCTTGTTTTGAAAAAAATATCTATCACGGCGAAAACAGTCAACCAGATTTTTTTTTATATCTGCCATCGTTTTAACTTAAAAAATAATAATAATCGCAAGTACAGTAGAATCCTTAAGATTCCACTGTACCCGTGAGGTACAAATTATTGGTTTTTAAGCAGTTTTATTTATTTTAAGGTATAAATGAAAAAATGTGTTTAGGTATAACCATTTTAATGTATACGTACGTTATATTTTTTGCGCTAAATTTGCTTTACACGTTAAATGCAATGTGTAAACAGTGTGAGAAATAATCGTATACTAATTTTTTTCTCTTACTGTTTACGAATTGTATTTTACAAGTAATGCAAATTTAGCGCAATAATGTTAAAGAACATATACAGGAAATTGGTTCTATCTGAACACATTTTTAATTTATGCTGTAAAACTAATATTATGACTTGAAACATAGAACTCGTACATAAAGTGTATAGTGGAATCTTAAGCGATGATCATATAATTTTAATGGTGGAAAGTGTGTGTTAAAGTAGAGTGCACTTTTCTATCTGAATTTCGCACGCATCCGGTTAGGACATTTTCAAGTACGGCAGTCTGAAAAGGCCGTTTCTAATTACGTTGGAGTGCTTAGGAACAATGCTTTTAACGGGTATTGTGTCCTATCAGTATCTTTCCATACTTGCCCGGTGTGGTTTTGTTTGTGCATTGGCGCAGTGGCCTCACGTGGACTAGTTTCGTAAAATAACGTATTTCCCTGCACATTACAACGCATTTGAAACGCATGGTAACCGGCGTCTTTAAGGGGTATTGATCCCTACCACCTTGGATTTATTTGTTTATTCTCGGTAACTTCTGTTCCAGTCGATCTATCAAAATTTTTGTCACGACAAGGCATAAATACAAACATAATCGATTTTATTTAATTGCTGGAACCATAATATACTCATTATTTTGCAACGGGAATCAGCTGAAAAGAAAAAAATTGCTTTATTTACGCGAGCGACTACAGAGGTCGCAACATTAACAGAAACAGTGCCATATGGATTCCAAAAAGTGAATGAAACAATAAACTGTGCCTTGTCAGCGTGAAAAAGTAATACAATGTGTCTGTTCGCTGATTTATAAAAAAAACCGTAAAACCGATCTGACAGGGATCAATCCCCCATAAGGCGACCGCCTGATGAAGGGCATGTTTGTGTGTGTGAGGTGCTACGAGCGACGTCGGCCGGCACTTGTATTGTGATGTCGCCTCTACGGCCAAAGTTATAAACACGCGCGCAGTGTTCCTGCCGTAATGTTTTTACTGTGGGACTTTAAGCTGTGATCCTGTCATTTTATTGAACACGTCACTGTAGCAAAGAACATTGTAATTGTAGACCTCAATTATGAACAAATCCTGTACATATATATTGAGGAACAACAGCGTGAAAAGCCGATTTGAGCCAAGTCTGAGGGCTTTAATATAATGCTTCCAATGTGCGTGGTGTCTTGAAAGTTACATTCACAAGTAGTGTGAAGTCTGTTTTATATTCGTAGATAAGCATTGTGGAAGCACGTTTACTGGTCTCTGAGAAAAAAACCTAACTGCCAACACGTTGTACGCAGTTCGAGCGTCAACCAAGCGGAATCCTTAAGTCAAACACGAAAACATTGTATTCTCACGTGAATACTGTTCGTCAGGCGGGGCGGATGTAGAGGTCTTGAACGTAGTGCGAGGTAGTGCATGTGAGAGAATGCACCGACGGAATGCAATGGCGAAGGAAGTGGGAGTGCTGCCAGTAAACAGCAACATCCGCCATGTTTGCCACGTGGGAACATAGGGAACGACCCCTCTAGGACTAGAACCAGGTATACTCTGTTCAGGATATAGTGAGTACTGCTTAAATTTTTCTTTCGACTATTTTGTATTCATTTTAAAATTTCTAATATGATAACTATCATGAAACTAAAAACCAGTGTATTTGTTTCACCACAATGGAAGCTTATCAACTTTGGCCATATTTAAATACATGTTTTGGTTGTTATAAATGTTCGGGAGTGCTCGGTTTAAAATAAACATCCTATGTCACCGCGGTGAAGGAACGGATCCAAGCGGTGGAAAACGAGCGATTTAAGAGTTCGGTCAGCGACGTCTTCAGCGCTGATGACGGGATACATCAGATGAGTATGCAGCAGCGTTGGAATGAAGGGGCGAGGTAAACAGGATATCCCTGAGAATACCCACCGACGAGCGGCGTTATCCGGCACGATTCCCACATGCGAAAATCCCGGGGTCCGACCTCGCCGGGAACCAAGGGGAGGGAAAAAGAGCTGGAGGGCATGAGGACGTCTTGCCACAAAAGTAATGATAATTACAGAAATGGTACAGACGAGATCTTTACTTTAGTCGAATTGTATTTAATTTGTGTTTGAAAAGTACAGTCAGGACTTTACACGGAGGTAAGGCCTAGCTCTTTAGTTTTGCAGTTGTTTCGAAAATAATTTGTTTTAACGCAAATCAATAACTGTATTAAAAATTCATGCTGATAGTTTTAACACTTATATATCATCGTTTGTATCAGAATTTTTCTGTTGCAATACACCAAACGGATTTTTAGATTTTTGCCCCTGAAATATAACATATTTTGTTGTCTAAATAAGCCAAAATCGAGCAAAATAATTTTTTTTGCTAGCAAACGGTATATTATTTAAAAAAAACTGTCTAGTAAATTTGTGTATCGTATGACTGTAGACAGTCTCAAATTTTTTCAAAGCATTTGGTTAAAAAATATTCCAGTTATTTGCAACTGTTTGAAATAAATGAAAGATCGTGGCCATAAGATCGGAATGAGGGCGAGGGAAGTGTTGACAAGATGGGGGAGAGGTAGTCAGCAAATTAGCCAGCCGCCATACTGCTTTAACATCAAAAGTACACATCAGACTGGTATTTTTAAGGTAAATTAATGTGTTATGTTCTTTAATTAATGTTTTAGGTTGAAAACTCTATATTTTAGCCCTGCTTACACATCTCCTAATTAATGTTTCCTAATTGTCTAATTAGTTGGCCATATTGTTGTTAGCCACGTCAAGCGTTTGTTTGTTACAGATTCCTGGCGACATACTTCATCTGGACTCTTATGACATCTTTGGGACTTTAAGTGAGCAAGTTTTGTTTCTTGCTCTCTTAATTTCTCTTTGTGAATAGCAATGACGTCCCTCCTCTAAAACTGAAAGGAATATAGTGTAACTGTCCCTGCGCGATGGTAGGCTGACCGCGGCTCACTGCGGGGTGCAATGGCGAGGTATGTCGCGAGAGTTGCTCCCTGGACGTTATGCAACCTGGGTGACACGACAGTCAGTAGCGACCTGCTCTGTGTGGGGAAAGTTGACCGGCCATGTCAGCAGGTCACTTCCGCTCCTGCCTCTGTCTCTGTCTAGTCTTGGTGGTTACAACCTCCCCCCCTCCCCCCTCACTTCACACACCACCTTCCTCGCCGTCTACTGTAGCCACTGTTCCTCTGTCAGCATAGACGTGTGCTCTGTACAGAACATTTTGACAGTCACTTATGGACAATATTGCTGTTAGTATTATGTAATGTATAGAGTCACTGGAAATTCGCGATAATATTTAACATAGTCTTCGATAAACTGTAGTATCTCAGTCGTGACATGTGTGAACAGTTTCCTGGCAAATCGCACACGTTCTGTGTTAAAACTGTACAGTTCTAATTGGGTCTGTTGAAGAGGGACACATTGCTTCATATAAACCATAGCCAACATAGGTACAAAACCTTCAGAGTTATACACAGCATGTTGGAGCCTAGCAGACAATCAACTTTTCCCGCGATTTACCAGTGTCGCTAGTAATGTATCAAATTGCAAGACATCTACATATGGTGGGAATGGACACCTCAGGTTCATTTTAGAACTAAAAATATCCAGAGATATATAGAGACGGGAAATATTCGTGGGTTTACTGAAGTGTAGACTAGGCTCCAAGAACATGTGTGTATTCAAGCAGACATTATCTGCTGACTGGCTGCTCGATGACGTAGCGATATGGGCCTGTATTTAGTTGCTTCTGTACTATTGGCTAAGCCACTTACAGCAAGTGTCAAGTAAGTCACGGGCCAATTACGTAAGTGGCACAAACTTACTGTTGCTGGAATCCTACCTTGGGGCCAAAATAAAACGTGAATTTTTCAGGTCTCTACTGATATAGCATAAAACATCTAGCCTACAATACTTGGAAAGCAGGCGCTCACAATACTGTCAAAATTTATTGGAGTAATGTGAAAAAAAGTGCAAGACTACAGAGGAGAAAGCATGATGTGACGTAGGTGAAGCCACCGTTCTGTGCGTCTCAATATGGCGAAGAGGTCTTTGAAGATTAGAAACCTCTGAATGCTGTAAACCTCTCAGATAATTCACATAAGCACAATGTAATTAACAAATGTTCATTACCTATTCATTTACGTGAACCACGGACTTGATTACGAACATTGTAACAGATTAAACGAACAAGGCGTCGCCATATTGTGACGCACAAACGTTTCGGTTCACTTACTTCTAAGCTTACCATAAGTCCGGGATTAGCGTATGTCCCGGATTTCCGGATATCTGAGTGAAAGACCGCATGGCCGGTACCAACTACACAATAATCTGAACGTGAAGCTAAGAGTAGTATAACTTAGTTCCGACTGGCACGTTGGTGTACATGGGGATGAGGTGAATCTGACGTCATGGCGGCCATATTCGATGACGTCACATCATCCAATATGGCTGCTGTGATGTTAGATACACTTACCACCACACACCAGAGATGAGAGAAAAGTACACATGGAACATTAGCAGCCTATATTGAGGCCACAGTCGTAGAAGAACAGGTCTGGACACTCGCCTATCTACCAATGTATTTTGCTTGACCCACTTGTTGTTTGGATGTAGTTCGTCAAGTTACCGAGAATTTTTTGGCGCTGTAATCCGGGCGGTCGGACTCAAACTCTGCCCACATTTCCCCATTGTTAACATTATAAAGTAAATAAAGATTGCTGGATCCATGATTTAAAATTATGAGCGAAGGAAATATTTCATACATTGATAAAAAAAAATACGTTTTGATAAATTGTTTATCTTAGTGGGAGAGAAGTGGGCGGTGTTTGGGCTCGACCGCCCGGATCGCAGCGCCAATAAAACACAATAGTCTCGGTAACTTGGTGAACTGCAGCCAAACAACAAGGAGGTCAAGTTTCTAGGCGAGTGTCCAGACCTGAGGGCCTATGCTCGAGTTTTCGGTCGTATGCGAATCGCCCTCCTTTATTGATGTACCATACCCTCCCAATTCATTACCTATTTAAAATTGGGGACCTGAATTCCAAATCATGCTAACTCCAAAATTAAAGAATTAGCAAATAAGGTAAATAGTTTTACTGTGTGTATTTATTTCTGTCTGAAGTATGTTACCAACCACAGTAAAATTATTGTATTTTTATTGGTAACACATCTAAAATAGTTATAAATGGATATGCAAAAGATATTATCTTTTATAGCGGTTTATTAAATTTTGGTGTTAGCGTGGTTTAGAATTCAGGTCCCCAATTATTCAGAACGCGAATGCATAGTTAGTTGTGGATACGCAAAAGATATTATCTTTTATAGCGGTTTATTAAATTTTGGTTTTAGCGTGGTTTAGAATTCAGGTCCCCAATTATTCAGAACGCGAATG
>PNEQ01020309.1:0-21552 GCA_003012365.1 Medauroidea extradentata | reverse complement strand
CAGCCTGGAGAAGCTTGCAACACCTGAAGTTACTCACTTCACCAGGGAAAAATTAATAATAAGCTAAAATTGCCAAAACTCAAAAATTGGTCAAAATACAAGAAAAAGTTATATCAACAAAAATAATTAAAATTTTACTGTGGTCAATTTGAAACCAAACAAGCCAGGAAAATAATCAAATGACTCTACTTTAAAATTCTTTGACTATATTTATATTGAATTTTGAAAAGGTGAATTTAAATTAACATGTCCCCAATTACTAGGTTATTGAATTCTGTTGCATCACACCGGACACCTGACAAACTCACCCTGAAAATGGCATATAGCCTGTTAAGAAAGATTTACATATAAATTTAAATAAGAAAATAAAAACACCTTTTAAAGATTTAACCAAAATGGGGAAGTGGCTGAACACTTCACAATGTACCACCTTATTGATGCAGTAACTCAGAGTATTTTTCGCTTTAAATTTCTTTATATTATAAGATAAGAATTATAATGACTAATTGTCATTCACTTTTATATAAGTAATGAAGTGCCCCCCCTCACACATTCACCCACCTATCACTCATTAACTCTCAGCTCGAAAGCCTGAATCAAGAATCATAAATCTTAAATTGTGGCTTGACGTAGGACCCCATGTCACTTTTTAAATTCAAATATCAAGGGGCTGAAAAATGGCGTATTATGTTTTTGAGGTTTAAACCAGATCTAATTAACATGAAGGGTTACTATTACGGTATTTGCTCCAATTTGTTGTGTGAAGATACATGAAAATAATTTAAGGAATTTCGAGATCCATTAATTGATAGGCTGAACAAACGTAAAATATGTATTCCAGATATCATCAATAGCTTGATAACCTGGCAAATAAAATAATCGATACAATATTTAATTAAAAAAAAAAAAAAAAAAATGCTGTGTACATAAATATCTAAAACTAGATTTTATGTTTCTCTTTTAATCCAAAAATTAAGGGTGAGGTAGGACATGGGAGTCTCTATTACTGTATGTGTATATTACGTAGGTCAGCAGCCTTCTGAAGCATGACCCATGTCCTTTCTCCGGCGAGGTCATGTTGGATTTTAGCGCTTCAAATTTTTGCTGGTCTGCACGTATTGTCCGCTCTTGCATTACAGTCTTTTTCTGTTTCTCACACAATTGCATTATGATGATCCACCATATTTAACAATACCAAACAGTGCGTATTGATTTCTCTTCAATAGGTTATTTACCAATTGAAATAACTTTTTGATTACTTGCATATAAGAATAAGTTCTAATGATTAAACACAAAAACTATTATTTACAGTAAAATTATGCACGATGAAATCCTTGTCATTTACAAAAAAATGTGCAAAATGCGCCTTAATTTCGGTAAACCAATTCCGCATTATAGTAACGCGAAGAATAATGGGAAATTCATGTTGAGTTTAGTAGTTGAGACAGCTAACACCAGAGTTCTTGAGACGACGTGGAAGAGATCACCGCTGTTGGAGGCAAGTGCTCTAACTACTTAGTCACTGCAGCTCTGAAAGTCACATTGGTGAAGGAATATTCATGGCAAAAAAAAAACTAAATATAAAAAACCTAATTTACTATAGTCTTGACATGGATGTGTGAACTTACAACTAACACTAGATATCCTATCTAGTACCATGTTACACTTCAATTTTCCGATGAATGTTGCTGTAGTCGGATCACACTTGACGTACTTCTGAGCCACTCCAGTTTGAGACATCCAAAAATAAATGTTCACTATTGAGTTAGGATTGTGCAGTGTGTACATATTGATCTTACTGAATGGTAGCCCAATAACGTGCATACTGTTCGGGTAGCCTTATTGTCGTTGCTTGGTCATCCAACGTATTGTGCGGCGTTCCAAATTCGGCTCAGATGAATTTCCATTAGTATTTTTCTGGCCCATTAAAAATGGCCCAAAGTTGAAACTAATATCCTTTGAATTATAAATTTTTGCTTTTATTTCATAGCTTACATACTACATTTACTGGGTAAAACATGGTTTCCACGATACTATGACCAACATATACATGTCCTAGGTCACGGCCATAGAGGAACAAGTCTGGGCATTTGGATTTGAAAATTGACTCTCATGTGACTGATTGTTGCCATTAGCACACTGGTGTTATTTTAACATTGCGTAAATGGGAACTGCGAGTAGCAAATTGATGTCGGAGCCGCTAGGAGCTGTGGTAGTATGACACTGGACACTATGGGTAGGATTCATAGTCCGAACTTGAGCAAGTACTTCGTTCAGACAGGCTTGTTTCTTAAGAAAACATTTTCCCAACACCAGTTGCATAGTTGGTGTCGAGAGAATAGCTTCATGAAGTCAACGAGCTTGCATACTTGCTACTACCGGCTTGACAAAGTAAATGTTTAATTGGCCGAAGACACATGAACATACACGACTAAACGCGAGTTGTGCTTTCTGCTTTGTTTCACTGACAGTTCCATCACACCTACGTTCATCACTTTCTATTTTGTTATTTTCATGATGCCTGGGTTATGTTTGCTGCATTACCGCCTATACTGAAAGAATATTGGAATGTCATGTAAAATAAGCAAAGCATAACCGATTTACACACACATATTTTTAGTAACGCTTGCTGCATCGTAATGAAGATCAGTTATGCTGTAATTTTTTTGCAATAATAAATACTGAAATAATTTTCAGCTTTTTTTATTGATATAACTATTTTGATATTACGATACTTTAGGTTAAGTAGACTGTTATTGCTGAATACAAAGACAAATATATTTCTAACCACTTGTTTGATTGCCAGTTTGGTTAACAGTAGAACATTTAAAAGTATTTTATAAATAAACTAATTTGTTTGTATTGAATAGGGATTTGTGAAGTCATATGAGAGCGACTTGACCAAGACGTTGCTCAAGCTACGACTATGAATCCCATTTAATTATATTAACAGAAAATCACAATATCTTTTGTAGCAATTTTTTTTCATAACTATACTCAACTGAAGTTGCATCGTCTACGGAATCACATTCCGCCATTAGCAAAAACTATCTAAATTTGCTTAATTTCACGTCGTTAGTCATCTCGCAAGCGAACTTGGCCAAAACATTCTTGTTTGCAGACTTAAGAATAACCTCTACGTCTATGCAACACAACCTTCTAAAGCAGTGACTATGCAACAGAAATATCTGCTCTCAAGCCACTACTATAAAAAAATGATTGTCTTCGTCGAGGCCATGTGCTTAAGAAAGCTCTTAAGAAAGGTTTATGACATTGAATAGGAATTTGTGACGTCATACGAGAGCAACCGGACCAAGACGTTGCTGAAGTTACAAATATGAATCCCTCCCTAATAAAATAAATAACACTTCATTACTAGTGGTGCTTTAAGTCATAAATGAGTCAACTGTATAGCGTTGTTACATAGGCTAGTGTCCAGACCTGTAATTCTAAGACCGTGATCCAAGAATATATATTATTATGGTTCTGTTTTCCATGAATGCTATAACCTAGCATTTCTTTCGTTGAGAAACATCTCTGATTCCATGTTATTTAAAAAACATATGGTGATCGTCTGAGTTGAACACATCAGTATGTAATTGTTATGTTGGAGGTCGACGTATATATACATGATTTGTTCCTTTGATAGTTTTAAAAATTAGTGCGGAGCGTAGAATACACTAGTATATTTGTTTTAGTCTTTACATTGTGCCTGCTTCTTAAGCAGACACCGTATACACAGGCTGCCAATCTTAGTGGAGTTGTATCAGACTAAGGCACACAGCTGCCTTTACACTCCCTCCCATGAGTTAACACTCAACATCACTAATACACAACAGCTACAAGGTTCAAACCTACTAATAATGTAAAGGCAAGTTCTTAATAGCAGAGAGTATTTTACAACATTAAAAGCGGGTACATAGAGTAGTTACAATCAGTACGGCGACAACGTCAAACTGGGCATGACCCAAGAACAATAAGCAAAGCTGTTATCAAATGACGAAATTAAATTAGAACAAAGAATACTTAAATGTGCATGAGCTAACATACCAGCTCTTCATTACCAAATTAATATAAGCAGGGAAACACATCCCGCTTGTGCCAACCTCGCGCTCGCGACGACACAACCCTGATTCCCAAACTCAACGGAAGAACAAACAGAAGCAAACCGAACAAGAATAGAAAACTATAAGCAGGAAATGAAACAATAAAACAATAAACTTACCAAGTACATGTCAGGGAGTGTCGCCGCGGTCGCGAGCCCACACAACTACCCTCAAACCGGGCCGGGGGAAGACTAACTGTCCAGCGTACACGCTCCAGCCAACTCAGCTGGCGTGGAGGGGAAGGGAGAGGGGAGGAAGGAGGGGGCACACGAACATTGCCGACTAGGGCCGAGCGGACCCGAAGGCGTCCAAAAGGCAATCACAACAAACACTGCTTCGGGGCACTCAAGTTCTCGTCTAGCACGTAGGATCATTTATCCACAAATTGCAATCAATTCACCATAATGTAGATCTTCATTGTTTCCAGGCTTGGAAGTCTCAGACTCCCAGTTCAACATAATTAAATGAAAGTACATAGGCTAAGCGCTGCTTTCAACTTGAGAATTATTTTGCACATAATTTGAGAAACAAATTTAGTTTAAAATTAACCTTAAATTTGTTCTGAAAAATACTTATAGTGATCAAGGTGACATATTAGTTACAAATTTTAGTTGTTACAAGTATTGCCTCCTCAAAACTTTTTGACTAAATATTACTGTTGTATGAACGTATTACTGTTTTCAATGAACCGGTAAAGTTATACTATTTGCTCTTGACTAAATATTACTGTTGTATGAACGTATTACAGTAGAAACTCTATTGATCGTTTTTCAAGGGACCAGAAGAAGAAAATGATGCATGCGACCAACTATGCATGTGGACTTGCCTTTTTTTTTTTTTTTTACCTAACATCGAAATCTGAAGTTGTACTTTATGTGCTGAGCTGACTGACAAGACAAAACACAAGAAAACTCTCTACAAGTTTGTATTTATTACGCTAACGTAAATTACGGAGGGAAATAAAAAAAACCCAAAAACAAAATTGAGAACATTACAGTTATTATTTTTAAAGCTTTTTTAATTTAAATATTACGTATTTACGAGTGCAATCGTGAAATTACAATACCGTTACCTAACCATCTAAACATGCTGTACTAAAATGGAAATTTGTAAAACCCATCTGATTATAATAAAACGTGTTCAAAAACGTTTCGCAAATTTTAGGTTAAAGTTGCCGTTAATTGCGCTAAAAACAAAGATAAGCAAAAGCACGTAAAGAGATTACCGGTAAATGTTTCCAATGTAAAAACAGCGATCAATAGAGTCCAAGACAATCGATAGTGCTAGCGGCGGCAATTCTCTTCCTGCCGCCATCTTGAATTTATTGTGCCGTGATCGCAACGGTCATTCTTCTATGGCTTGGTGATCACTACCAACGTAGCTGAGATGTTTCTTCTGTGTACTATTTCCAAACAAGTTTAGATTTACTTTCTTCCTTCGTTATCTGCGACTGTGACATCTCGATCTCGTGTTAAACGATACTTACGAAAATGATTGATGTGGACTTCTTAAACCTTGTTTTAATAGGAAAATTTTCGGGACCAACAAAAATAAACGATAGATACGGGAAAACGATGGAAACGAAAAGGATGCAACAAGTTTCTACTGTACTGTTTTCAATGAACCGGTAAAGTTATAATATTTGCTCCGTTTCCATTTCCTTTTAAAATTGCCTGTGATTAATGTCATTCTGTGTTCATACAGACACGTTGAAATATGACATATGATTTAGAGTTTGTGAAAGATGAAAGTAAAAGACACTCGATAAACAAGAGTAAGGGAAGTTATAAATAATGACCTGTACTAATAAACCATCCTGGCAACTGCAAAAAAAAAAATTATTCGAGATTAACCCAGTCCTCCTGAGCAGAGCACAGGTCCAGTTATTTTATTTACTTCAACAGGGTGTTTCTTAAATAGAGGGACAAACTTCTCATACGTGTTCTTCACGAAACACTATGTCGAAAACATGATTTACACTTTTCACCTAAACGCAATATTAAGGGCGTAATGGGTCTCTGAACATCGAATCTTAAAACAGTATTTTCCCAAAATATCGGAAACTAATTAACATATAAACATAATATGTTCAGCATTGCTTAATGCTGTTGGGATCTGCAAACCAACAGCAAATGCTAGTTGATACCTACCACCCTTATGAATATAGCAGGGGTGGCTACCCTCTAATCGCATACAACTTTATTACCGTCCTGATTTTCGAACATTTCAAGATGGTTTATTGAGTAATGAGACCTGTGCAACAAAAAGTTCCCCATGTCGCAACTGTCTAGGATATATCGTTTATGTTCAAAACACACTTGAAGATTAGCGTGGACACAGAGCCTAGAGAATAGACAATGCTGCGAACTTGAATATGATATGCTCAGCATACAGATGATGGACATTCACTGCAGTTAACATCTACGATTTTAAGTATGTTTACACAGACACACGAAATCGCAGTTTCGGAAACCTGGGTATCTGAAACTGCTGTTTGAGTGCGGTGTAAATGGCGCGAAATTGAGGTGGCATTGCCAAGGGAAACCTGAGTTTGTAATTTAAGTTTCGTGACAAAAGCTAAGTTTCGTGTACTGTGTAAACTCGTAAACTGGGCCAGAAACGAAGTACTATGGCAGTAGGTTGAAAGATATTATATTGTGTTGGAAATACAAAGTAAATTAAATGTTAAAAATGAGTATGACAGTAGCTGCAGTATAAATACACAATTTTGAGTGTTAGGAAATTAGTAGCGTTTGTGTGTTAAGAAATTAATAGCAACTGAAACTTCACAAATGCAAATCTATTGTTTATGTGTGAATCTTATTCATTGCCATAAACATAAATGTTGTTGGGCTACTGGTACATTGTACATTCGCAACATAACGATCGCAATCCTTAATTATCCAAAAAAAATAGATATTTTTAGTGTTAAATATCACACAGTCCATTCACCTGTGTTCAGTCCTCAAACAAAAGTTGTAAATAAAAAATTGTTTTGCAAAAACGACACCGAATTTTCAGGTTTTTTGAGATGTTGATATTTGTGTTAAAATCCTTAATGATTTTCTTTCAGATAGTGGACACTATTCAGGATTTAATAAACTTAACAGTTTGCGTATAAAACTGGAATTGTTATCTTTCAGGCTTTCATTGGGTAAGATAAGGTGTAAAATAACTGGAAAGGTAACATTTCAGAATGTAGACTTTTCAGTCGCCCCTTAGTTTATACAATTAGTTTATACTAACGGCGCTGTTCGCTCCTAAAGTTTAGACTATGTCTCAGTTTGCCTAGCGTATTCGTTATCGTTCTCGTTAAGGCACTATAGAGACTAGGTATGCTCGTCCGCCATTTTTGATCGGTCCGCATCCATCCCGGCGAATACATGCTTCGAGCGCTCAAGAAACGTTCAAACTAAACTAGTCAGTAATCGAAAACTACTGAGCCAAATAACGTGAAAATGTTTATAACACAAGTATAGACTGTCCTTTAAGTTTCCTTACGTATATAATTTAATTGTTTAAAAAATATTTAATCAATGTTCGGTGCCCTGTTTACAGAAAATTGCAGGGAAAAATATAGTAAGCGACAAACTTTAATGTTATTGAAAATATATGGGGGGGGGAGGGGTAACAGTGAACGAAAGAAAAATAATGTAAATTTAATTCCAATCCCCTACTTGAAGAGTTCCGCGACACCCAGCTATTTTGGCGGCAGCTAGAAGAAGAAAAATATTTCAGACGCGCGCGGTCTAGATCAGTGACCCGACTAGATTCACCCTTGCTTCATCCACACACCATTGATAATGGTAATATATCTACATTTGTTAACAAGCACTTTTAATTTTGTGTGAACATAGAATTGTAAATTAACAACATATATTTACAATTTGTGAGTATTTGCTGGCAGATTGGTTACTCAAAGTATGTTATAGACTGACGAATTGTACCGCATGTTTTAGATTTGCTCTGGAACTTGAGCCCGTCTCACTCAGACGTACGCAGCTCAATTTGTGGTATCACTAAAACACAAGGGTGCTGCAAGCCTATATCACACGGACACGCACATCGCACCCGTCAGGGCCAATTGTTCTTATCCTCCCACAACACACACAAACTGGTAACACACAAATAGTAGGACGGGGCAACTAACCACTAATAATTTACTGAACATCAAAGACTCAAGTCAATTACATTTATTGTGAAAATTACAATTTTGAGAATCCAAAGACGTCGGAAGGACGCAATGCGGCATTATTCAAAGTAATACAATGTTCCGTGGCTGAGTCGAATGGCATACAAATGAAAACAAAAGGGAACGTTCCCCTCGCGGCCGAAATGGCACCAAACAAGCAGAGAAATTAATAGAAAAGGAAATGCAAACGGAAACCATTAAACAAACTAAAACAAACATAACTAAAACTTACCAAAACTGACGGAAACACTGGAGGTGCCATGTCGGCCACGAGAAGACCGGACCGACCTCATTATACGGAGCACGGGCGACGACTGCCACGAGCTAGCTCACTCCACCCAGCAGACGGCCGGGAAGAGGGGAGGAAGGGAGGGGAGGCACGAGAACAGCCGAGCACGGCCAAAGGTTGACGAAGTTCAAGTCTCCTGGCGAGCACAATTAAGAGGGGAGGGGGGAAGGGGACATCACATGTCCGCGGGAGCACTCACTCACGGTGCGCTGCTTTTAAACCAAGAAATCTGGACAAGGCACTGCAAGTCTATGTCCTCTTGTAGCAGTATATACACATATATCCTTTGTTGGAAACGTGTAGAGCTGGACGCCTAGTCCAGTTCAACTCCCCCGCTCTTTATTGAGCTATCGGCCTTACAGGTTGCAAGCCATGCCGACAGTCCAGATGATAGCGTCACAAACCCACTGGGGGGCCATCCTGCCCCTGACTCCAGGGAATGATACCGATGACCCGGGAAAGGCCCTCCGGGTGCGCGCTGCCGGGGAGGCTCCCAAATCGCTGGATCCCTAGCCGCTCCAACCAGGAAAGACGTAGTAGAATTCAGCTGCCACGTGCCGCAGGAAAGGGAAGGGATGCTCGAACAGTCGACAGCACATGTAACATTTTCAAGAAAACTGATAATCCCAAGGTATACCACCGACCAGCAATGTACAAAAAACAAAGTTTGAGATTACATACACCTACTAACAAATGTCTTGGTATACACACAACACCTGTATAATTTGCTTATTAACATCACTTGGTATCAGCTTGCATTTACACAATACAACGTGTATATATATATATATGTGTATATATATATATATCCTCTCATATAGAGGCGATAAAAGCATACCTGACCTGAATAAATACTATAAAATACCTGACATCATAAGAATTCCTTAACACACATCCGATCACACATTGCACAATAGTTTTACAATAAGCGTATTATTATCACACACTTTTATATGGCACTCAAATCAAAGACGTTGCATGTGTACCCTCTTTATGTAGGCCATACACAACTTCCTCCCCGCGCAGGGCCTTGCTAGCAAGCTACTACACAAATCTACATACAACGAACACCAACACATAACACATAAACACATGACCGGCCGATCTGACAACACACACACAAACACAAAACAATCGCCTACTCTGAAACTCAAACCATAACATACTCATCCAAACCCAGCCTTTAACAGACCCCAAAGCTAGCTACTGACAACGGGAATAGGAAAAGGTTTGCTGAACGTAGATCCATGACACTCTTCTTGCAGAACTAGACGAGTAGAAGCGCCGTCACCTTCCCGTACGAACCAACAGGCTGCAACAGAACTTATAAAAACAATTAGTCACTGTCATCCTCTTCCCTTACAGCATGTTTCAAATGAGACACGTGAGCCTTACGGACTACACGTCCGGAAAGCTGATCAGCGAGCAGAACATTGTTTGGCCCCAGAAGTTTGACAATGTCAAACGGTCCGGCGAATCGCAATGAGAGTTTACTTCCCCTATCGTCAACATGAGAGGGAAGGGTAAATGATTTGCAGTACACAGATTGCCCGACCTGGAAATCTGAGTCTACCCGGCCGGCGTTATAGCGCGCACGCAAGCGACTGCGCTCATCATACAGACGTCCTAAGACATTTGCGGCCAACAATTGTCGAGCAGCATCAGACATAAGGGCGGCTGGGTTGGGAACGCCTCACACGTTTAGCAACGGATGAAGGACATCTCGCCCCAAAACAATTCTGGCCGGCGACTGCCCCGTGACACCATGAACGGCCGAGTTGAAACCTAAGTTAACCAGATCGAGGTCCTCATCCCAATGAGCCTGCTGCGAGTGGTACAGTGCCGAGAGAGTGCACTTCAGGTTTCGGTTGAACCGCTCCACCAGGCTTCCGCACAGAAAGTACGGACTCGAGGTGAACCAGGACGTACCCCACCTGAAGTACATATCCCGAAACTCCACTGACATGAAATAGGCGGCGTTGTCGGTGACCAGGTTGACCGGAGGACCAAACACAGACCACACACGGTCTGACAACGCTCGCACTATCTCACGGCTCTTAACTGACCTCAAAGAGATGAGCACAACGAAGCTGGAAAACACATCCAGCAAGATCAAAATATACCTATTTCCCTTAGTGGACCGGATTCGTTGGAATTCACAAAACTGAGACTGTAAATCATCAGTTGCAGAGTCCACATCTTGATCGTCTTCTGTATTTACAAAGACACCAAACATGTCAACAAAAAATTTCACACTTGAAAATGATAGTTCATGAATTTTTTTTATATCTGCTGCCTCAGCATGTAGAAGAAGTTCACTTTTGAGGGAAACTTGTGTATAACGTAATCAGCAGCCTTCTCAAAAAAACACCTGACAGGTGAAAAAAAATTACTCTTTTCTTTACCAGAAAGACTAGTTACTAATTTTGTAGTAGCACTGCCAATTAAAATGTCTCCATCTTCTTTCTGGTTTGTTTTCGTGTGGTAGTCTACTTCAAGAAAAGAAGCACAACTCTTCATAACAGATGGTTTTACAAATTTTGAAAGTATTTCTTTCAACATATCTAAAAGAACATGCCTCAGAACATGGATTTGGGGTGCTTGCGATTGAAGAGAAAGATTTGGTTTTTCAAATGATGGCAAAACATTCTGCAGAAAAAGACAGAAAGATTTATTAAGTTGCTGGACAAAAACATAAACAACCTTTCCTCCCTTGAAAGACTGTTACTAGTACAAGTAGACTCGTTTGACATGGAGGACTTGTTTGATGTGGAACATATTTTTTTAATTTTACTAGGTGGCAATCTACTATCAGAACTTCTTTTAGTATCTGAAACTTTTGGTTTGTCTAGGCCTAGACTCTGACAAGTATTTTCAACCTCTACAGACACATTTTCCAAAACCTGTTTTGGTAGTTTTGGAATATGGAACGAATCCAGGGTCCTTGTTTTCGACTGATGAGCTCCATGAATTTCTAAATTGAAGAAACTGCAAAGAGGGTCCCACTGTTGCAGCATTCGAGTTAAACACTTCCCTAGAGACAACCAACGTGTACACACATGTTTCAAAATTCTTTCAGTGTTTGCATCATGTAACACTTGAAATTGTTTGAGCTTCTCTTTCCTCTTGCTGCTTTTCTCTAGGTAATAGTAAATGTCCACTAATACTTCATCTACACAGCAGCTGCTTTCTCTGCTGCCAAATTTATGAGATGACATGAGCATCCAATAACCTGAATGTTCTGTATGCTCTTCTTTAAATGTGCAGCCACTCCATTTTTCATTCCTAACATTACAGGTGCATTATCTGCACAAAATGAAATGCATTTTTAAGTGGTATGTCACGGGACAACAAGCATTCTAAAACTAAATTAGCTATGTTCAAACCAGAAGCATCCCCCGATAATGTTGGCACAGCAAGTACAGAATTTTCAATCTGTAATTTTTTACTATTATAATGAGTTACCACCACTGGGAAAAGCTTCGAATCACTGTCGTTGCTACCGTAAGTTGAAACCGAAAATGCAGACTGCTTGAGTTTTCCTATAAGCTTTTCTTCCTCAGATTTAGCCATCTCTTGCATGATAGCAGTTGTTTTGGTGTGGGCACAACCATACTTTTTGGCAAGTTCACTGTCGGGAAACATTTTTTTAAATAAGAAGCCGGCATGATCAGAGCAATTCAGAGGTAAGTTATGTTCTAAAATAAAACTTGTAAATAAGCATGCAGCATTTGTTACTGCCTCGTCCTTTCCTGACCAACTCTCAATACAGAAATTTATCTTCGTATTTCTTTCAACGCAACGTGCATTATCTTTGTGTTTTTTCGTTTGTGTGTGTTTCACGATTTCTCCTTTACCGGCATGAGAAATACTAGAGTCAGATCGACATAAAGTAAAAAACGCAAAATGTTCACCTTTCCGCGATTCTAAAATGCACGGATAATCTTCGCTGAAACACTTTTTAAACACACTTAAATATTTGAGCTTGCTACACGACATTGCAATGCATAAAAAAACACGTATCAACAACAGCACCGAACTTGCTGTACAACGCAATGGCTGATTTGAAAGCACTGATGGAAACCTAACGTTTAAATACACATGTATTTACATTATTAAAACAACACTTCTTTTTATCTTGCTGTATGCGTTGTACAACCAACAACCACCAATGAAGATAACAAAACGCACAAAAGAAAACTCAACAAGAATTTGAATATGCAGCAACTCCTCACATGCACAAACAAGCTGGTAGCTGGTAACGACTAACGGCACACGTCTTAAGAAACTACTAACGGCACACGTCTCAAGGACAACTAAACCAGAAGTCTCCAGAAGTCTACTTGACCTTGCTACTGCATATGAGAATTACTGCAAACTACAAAGAAAACACGGGCAAAGGTAGACTGAAACAGAAAAGTACCAATAAAAAAAATTGTCATGGAAATTTTCCGTTGCTCGCCAGCTAGCAGCACAAGCGCCATTGTAATGGAATGTTTGTTTACATTTCCGCCTATAAAAAACTAAATCAACTGTTAAATTACAGCTCAAAAAGTTTATAATTCAATTTTTATCAAAAACTTTCATATGTCGGCTATTTTATAAAATTTTAAACCGGGTTTCTGCGCAAAGTGTAAAAACCAATAAATAAATAAATATAGCTAATCGTTGTAAGATGGGGCCAAGGCGGGATATTTACTTGAAAAGCGGGAGGGTGGGAGAATGGGTAGAAAAGCGGGAGAGTTGGCAGGTATAGTATTTTCTCCTCTAAACTGAGGACAGTCCCCTCGGGAAATTCTAACTTGTCTGCCAATGAATCTCGTGCTTCAACTCCCTCAACTAAATTGACTGGTGAGAATCCTGTGCTACAATGGAAGTGAAGATTCAAAAAGTTATTTATCAGCGGGACTGCCTCTGCCCATCCGCTATGACGATCATGACAGTAAGTACTCAGAAGACGCCCTATTTCCTTCATACACCTCTCTACAGGGTTCCCTTGTGGGTGCCTAGTAGAAGAATAGACCACATCTACACCTAGTCATAGTAGTTCCCATCGCCACACGTCTGCCGTAAACTGCGTCCCATGGTCACTCAGAACCCTCTTAGGTGTCCGATACTGGGGAAAATAGTTCTCCTCGAGCTTACTCACACAAACACTAGCGGTCACCTTCTTTATTGGATAGCAACCGACAAATTTTGTAAAAAAAAAAAAAATCTAATAATACTAAAATATGTTTCACTCCGCCCTTTGATGTTGGCAGCGGGCCATAGAGATCTACAGACAACAAATCCTTGGGATGTTCCGGGATAATAGCTTGCCATGGTCTTTCCCAGCTCCTATTGGTAAACTTAGCCCTTTGACACACCTCACAACAGCTGACCACCTGTCGCACAGTCCTAGCCATATTTCCCCACTGATAGCTGTTATGCAAGAGCCAAAACGTCTTCTTTTCTCCAAAATGCCCTGACGACTTATGCACGTGTAGTATTAAGGCCCTTACCCACTGTCTTGGCACACAGACATGCCAACTGCCTGTGTCCAAGTCTACTTTCCTGTACAAAGTTCCCTTGCTGAGGCAATACCAATTTAGAATTTTTGTAACTGAAGGTTCAGCTAAATCCCTATCCTCATCTTCTAAAATATCAATAATATTGCTCAAAATATCACCCTCACGTTGTCCTGATGCTAAATGATTAAATTTATTGATTAGGTCATGATCTTGCTCTACATTAATCTTGGTGATCACAGGGCCAGCCCTAGGTTTCTCTTTCACCACTAGTTCACTGCCTTCCAACACTATCCTGCTTAGCAAGTCTGCATCCTGATTGCCTTGGCCGGTCACACACTTAATCTCCAAGTCGAATTCCTGCAATCAATCCCAAGCACCAACGAGTGAGTCTACTCCTCATCAATCTACGTGTTTTAAGGAAAGAAAGGCTGTGATTATCTGATAAAATTAAGACCTTATGTCCTAAGAGAATATTCCTGAATTTACCTAGACCCCAGACTACTGCCAAGCACTCTCTTTCAGTGACCGTGTAAGACTGTTCTGCCCCTGTTAATGAGCGACTCATAAAGGCAATTAGCCTCTTCTCACCCTCGTCGTTACTCTGAAATAATTTTACTCCTATACCGTACCCTGAAGCGTCTGTACTAAGGTAAAACACGTTTTCAAAATCTGGATGATACACTACACAATCCTGCGTAAACAAAGCCTAGGCCGCTTGAAAGCTGTGCTGACACTCATCACTCCAGTACCAATCCACACCTTTCTTTAACAAACTCAGCAGAGGTGCTATTACTTTAGAAAATTGTTCAACAAAACAACAATAAAAATTACAAACTCCCAAGAAACTCCTTAACTCCTTAAGGTTACGCGGAGTAGGAAAATTCTGAATCAACTCAATTTTCGCAGGGTCTGACCTAATGCCCTGTGCATCTAAAACGAAACCAATAAATTCACCTCCTCCCTCAGAAATTTAGACTTGTTAAGTTTCAACTTTAGATTTACTAGCTTTAACCTTTCGGACAGTTTCCCCAAATACTCCAGGTGTTCATCAAATGTCTCGCTCACAATTAATAAATCATCCACATAGGCTTTTACCACCGATCCTACCTCCACTCCCAAGGATACATCGGTGGCTCTACACTGTTGGTTAGGCCAAATGGTAACACACAAAACTGATAGCTGCATCCCCGATAAAGAAATGCTATATATTTACGATCTGCCTCATGAAGTGGGACTTGCCAAAAACACTTACAAAAATCTGTGGTGCTCATGTACTGAATACCCTGAAACTCTGAGAACAATATGTCCGGTTCTACTGGCGATTCCCTGTCTGGTGGTATCCTGGTATTAATTTTCCTCACATCTAAACAGACCCTTACTGTGCCATCCCTTTTCCTAACGCACACCAACGGATTAACGAAAGGGCGATTACACTTCTCAATAATGCCTTTGCTCTCCATCTCCTGCACTTGCCTATCTACTTCCTCTCGACAGGTCCACGGAATGGGGTACATTCTCTGCTTGAATGGAGTGTCGTCTAGCACAGGTATCCTAGCCTCATACTCTGTAGTGAGCCCCAGCTCCTCAGAAAACACATCTCGAAACTCGTTCAGTAATCCCCTTAACGCCTCTCTCTCGTGCCCTGTAGCTGCGCTGCAACCCCCCCAACGCCTCTCTCTCGTGCCCTGTAGCTGCGCTGCAACCAGCCACAACCTGCTAGAGTTCTGCATCCCATCTTAGATTCCTATCCACCTGTATGAGATTTACCTCTAAGTTGTCACTTAAGGCTACCCAAGCTAAAGCATCTCCTGCCTCATGAAGGTCACATTCATCTACTATGTCTGAAGTTATCAGGCAGTGTGCTTTGTTACTATGGCAAGTAGTTGGTCTCCTTTGTAACATAAAATAAGTGATAATTCTTAGTATCAAGTCTTTTATCAAACTGTATCCCTTCTGAGAGTGAAATCTGGCGACACCACTGTAGCATATAAAATTTTACACTGTGGTACTTGATCTGGTCATCCCGCTGCACATAAAGTTGATATAAACACACCCTCTCCCTGCACAAACACACACAAACACATTAAATATGAAATAATTGCATTGCTATTTTTAATGAAGCTAAACGTCAATGAACAAGCGATGCAATGTTAGAATAGTTCAAAGACAACACAAGATTTGACACTAACTAACATATGCAGCAATATTGTACCATTTTTAGTAGGCAGTATGGTATTTAATTTTACAGAAACCCCTTAACAATTTGTTCATCTCATTTACACAAACTTATTTATTTTAAAACGCTGTACTTTCTTTTCAGATGTATTTTAGCTCGAGTGTACATAAACGAGTAAGGTGGTGGAATGGTGAACTCACATTCTGGAGGATCTGGATTCGATCCTCGACTCCAACCATTCTGATTTCGGTTTTCCATGGATTCCCGAAATTATTCCAGATGATTCTGGGATAGCATATGCCATGGCCGACTCATTTTCCAGTTCCTGTCATAGTGTTAAGTTTTATGACTGGCCTCGCTGTCGACGAGGCGTAAAGTCACCTTACCTTACTGAGAAGACACTTCGTTATTGAATCTTGGAACATTACATTAGCAACACAACAGTAGACAACACGTACAACAGTAGAGGTTAATAAAGCAAAAATTAAAATGTACATTAGATAAATTACCTTCCTTAATTACAGCATAGAAAAAATACGTATCAAAATTAATTGTAAGAGAGGAGCGACATAAATATGTATCAAGAAATTACTTATATACGTATAATGGTGTACACAGAGAAAATTTCGATATTTCATCATGACTCATTCAAAAGGAAATGGAGTATTTTCAATTACAACAATGTATCACCTAATGTGCAAACATTACAAAGGTATTTTGGCAATATTGAAAAAAACATATTAAACAAACAATGATTTAAAATGTAGTTATGTGAAATAACTGCTGCACTGAAAAGAGAAAAAAAAAGACTTCCATTTTTGTTAGCTGCTGTGGAACAATTTTACGAAGTCCGCACCGCTGCCAAATATATGTTAATACAAACAAAACTACTTCAGTAGTAATTATAACACAGTGAAATAGCTGAATTTTCTGGCGCAGTGTCCGAATACAGAAAAATAAACAAACCATTTCTCATATTCAAAACACCATTCACACATCGCCAGTAATTTTGCGCTTCTTCGAACGACTTTCTTGTGCTTCAACAATGTACTTCGGCTCGCATATCTGTTGCCTCCTGGGGCGACAAGGATCAGCAAGCTCTGGCAACAAGCAGTCCTTAAAAAACACAATAATTTTGGCTGCATTTTCTCAAGCCAGAAACGATCATCCCTCACAATTCTTTCTATCGAAATGCCTTTCGGTTTCCACACAATAAAGTCACACCAGTTCCTTCTTGTAATGTGAAGTTGCCCTTGCACTTGATAGAAATAATTATGTGAACGATTCAAGCAAAGCTTGCCATCAACAACTCTACAAAGGAACGTTTTCAGATGTGTTGGGGCATTGACTGGACTAAGTTCTCTTCCAGAGAAGGGACATTTCACCTCCACCAAACCATCATCGTCTACTAAGCCATCGGGTGAAGCAGCAAGAAAGCAATGCTAGAAGTCGATGAAGAGCCCACATCGCTGAACGATATGGCCTGTTCTTTCTTCATACACAGCTACAGCTATACATTCGTTTGCAAGACCGTATATTATGGCAGCATTCTCAAATACAGGCCTGTAAATAATCGCTTCAACTGTAACTTTGCAAGAAATGTCTTCCCTCATTTTACAGATACAGCCAAAAAAGGAAGCAGTTTTTCGTTTTCTCCTTTCTCTCAACCACAATTCACTGCTTCCTTGTTCTCATGTCTGAGATTCCAGAGCATTTCTTTCCTCCTTTGTAAGTTCCATGCTCCTCATGACAGACTCAGTCAGAATATCCAATTCCTGACCGGAAGCTGGTGGCTGAACTGCATGAGGACCATAGCTCTTATCACCTTGTGGCTTAGATGGCTCTGTTGGATGTCATGTTCAAGGATTCATATCCAACCTCTTTTTTTTTTTTGCTTGTTTCTGTTTTTTTGCCATCAATCGCTTCACTGTCACTCCAGGGCTGTGACCAGTGATCGCCTTCATAGTCTGCCCATGCCATCTGTGACGAAGCTGGAAAGACAGGCCAGCAGCACTTTCCCTACGGCTGTAAGACCCTTGCTGTGAGCGGTTAACCTGCTTGCCTCCTAGCATCCTCACAACTAATGACATGAACATTTCAGCTTGATTGGTTGTGAGATCCATGACAAGTGCATGTGACTTTGCCCTCACACGGTCAATGGCTTGTATGAGTCCCACAATCAATTCACGAGGTAATAAATCATAAATGCAGGGATAAGATTTTGTGCCTGCTCTTTCACACACTTCTGAATTGCAAGACACATGGTTACCAAACACATGGTTGGTTACATTCATTAGTGTTGATCTGAGTTTCACAACATCGCCCCTGCAGTTGCTGATACACCCTCTTGCGCATCGGCATATGGCATTAATTTTCGACTGGCTGAGATGTTGGGTATTGATACCCTTTGCCATGGCATAAATATTTTTTTTCAAATTTATTATGACATGGTTAGCGCATTCTATCTTCTCGACATTTTTTGCATACGAAACATTCGCAATTATGGCAGCTTGCACACTAGAATCGCCATCACCAACAAACTTCTTAAATTGAAGTTTGTACTTGGATTCACAGAACCTGAATCCTTCCACGATAATGTCTGCCTCCATTGCAGTGGATGATTCTTTCCAGTTCCGAAATCACAAGTGCGGTGTGGCAGTAGACATTCACTCCAAATGCATGCGGTACAATATTTGTTCCTTGCACCGAGAAATAACAATTTCTTGGTGTAAAACCCAATTAATATAGCGCATCCAGACTTAGCAAAATACCTATGGCCATAGGATCTTTGGCTCCAGCCTCCATCCAAAAACACAATGGTCCATGCATATTCCACATCCCCAACCATACACACTTGTCCATCCTCTTTCACCAGGGTGAACTCTTCCAGTGCAGCTTCTTTCATTTCCTTTTGGAACATTTCTTTCCAATGTTCTCCAACTTTATTTTCGTGAAATGCGAAGCAACTGAAACTCATTGGTTGCACATCAATCACAGACAACTTATGCAGCGGGCCATATCCCAGACCGATGAAATAGAGCCTCAAACTATTTTATCATTAACGTCAAAGACTTTTTTTTTTTTTGGCGATGTTTTGTTTGGTCTTCCAACTGGTAGGCAACCAACTGGTTCAGACTGGAACCGTTTTTCTTCGTGACAGTGGTTGCATTCAAATCTGAAGTCCGTTAAAAGACCAAATTTTTGGACATCCTTCAGCCTCTATGACCCCGAAGAGTGAATCGGGCACCTGAAAATTTGTGATTTTATGCAGTTTCGTAATACTATATATACTTACGAATCTTTATTTTCTGTGGGTTAACTAACCCATTGCCGTTAACATCAGTAAAACGAGAAACAGTTCAAGCAAAAAATTATTTAATATATAATTTCGACTATTATATCAATGGATCTGCTATTGGCATGAGGGTATCCTGATTTATTTGTCTGGTGTTTTGATTGTAGTTCTGACATGAGCTAAGCTACACAAAGAGTACTAAACAAAAAGTCTTGGCCATTTTGGGCTAGGTTTCACGCCGATATCCAAATATCAGCATTAGAACGATGTTCGCTGAAATACGTAAAGTACAAATAAGTGAATATTTCTATGACAAGCAGAGATCTGTACACTGAATCTCATATGTGTTATACTTGTTGGTGCATACCTGTGACGTAGCCAAGGGAAGGGGGACGACAGTCCCCTCCCCCCCGCAAAAAAACTATCGACATTTTTCTATTTTCCCGGGGATTTTAACAAAAGGAGAGGTTTTTTTTTATGGTAGGAACAGTGGCGGCCGGCTGTGTAGTGCAACGGTGCAGTTGCACTGAGCCGTTTGTACAGTATAAACACATTAATCCACCCAAATGTGAGTTCTTATTGCAATCATATGTCAACATAAAAAACACATCAAGTAATAAATATGTAGAGATTTACGTTTATTTTACTATGACGGACTAATTACCAATAAATTGTAAGTCATTTTGACTGTTTCTATTGGCTAACAGTTTGTGCAAGTGTCTCTGTCATTTAAAATAATACATTTGTATAATTGATATAGAGCAACAGTTTCCTGCAACGAAGTCACAAGCATGAAAGGCGAGCAGCCAATAAAATCTTAGATCAGGATCAGATGCATATAGTTTTCTGGAGAAAGCTGCATTTATCCCAAAACATAAACGTAAATTTTTCAGGTAATAAATGTGTTTATGAAAGTCAAAAAAGAAAAAAAAGTAAACGGCAGTTTTTTGTAACTAAGGCAGGCCCTTGAGATTTAAGATTGGTGTACTATTTATAATATGCTGTTTATGAAGTCGTTATATTAGATATTTAAATGTGGCTTTATAATTTGGTAGTTGACAAGAAAGTTTGGCAAAAAAGTTAGAATTCTGCAGGCTTTCGCGGCCGTTGTCGAGCTGACTAGCTTGGCTTCCGGGCTGGAGCCGCGTCTTCGTGGTTGCAGGAACCTACGTTTCGCCGTACATTTCAACAGGCATCATCAGGGTCTCACTGTAGACTGAAGGCCAGGAGTAGAGAGGGCCACTCTATATATAGGGGTTCCAGGAGGCCTGGCCTGTGATTGGCTGCTGAGGTGGCCAATGGGAGTGAGGCATGTTCTCATTGGCTGTCGTGACAGCCAATCGCAGCTGACCTCTCCTGATTGGCTGATGTACTTGCCAATGATGGTTTAGCAGCACCGATTGTGTTTTTCTCTGATTTCTGAAGAATGGTTGTCCAGATTTTACTGAGTTTATATCCATCTTCTCTGTTGATATTTCCAGGATGTTTTATTATTTCAATGGCTTCTCGTACTGACCTTGTTCTGTAGTTTGTGATGTTGGCTATGGTCTGATACTGGTTGAATTCAAATTCATGTTTAGTGATGGATGAATGCTCGGCTATTGCTGATCTATAGTTGTCATGTTTGTAGTCACAGATGTGTTCCTTAATCCTGGTAGCTATCCTCCTTCCTGTTTGTCCAATGTATACTAAGCCGCATGAACAAGGAACTTTGTACACTCCAGCAAGTTGTTCGGGTGGAGTCTTGTCTTTCGTTGAAGGTAGAATAGTTTCCAGTTTTCTTGGTGGCTTCTGTATAGAGTGTATTTCGTGTTTCTTCAGCAGTCTGCTTATGCGGTCGGATACTCCTTGTACATATGGGAGAACAGCAATGTTCTTGAAATTTTCTTTTTCGTTTAATCTTGGCTGTCTGTTTATTGCCTGTTTTATCTGGCTTTTCTTGTAGCCATTGGCCTGTAGGGCTGCTGTAAGGTGGTCTAGTTCC
>PNEQ01020308.1:0-21552 GCA_003012365.1 Medauroidea extradentata | reverse complement strand
GAGTCCGTGATGGTAATGCTATTCCAAATAACAGAGCAGTATTCTAGCTTGGATCTAATCAAAGCATAGTAAAGGCTAATTAAGGAATCCGGAGAAGAAGCATTATAGGTCAGGAATTTTATCAACCCTAGTGTACGATGAGCATTGGAGATTAAATTATCAACATGTGAATGAAAATAAAGTTTACTATCTAATAATACTCCAAGGTCATGTACATTATCATTACGTTTAATTTTGCAATTATTTACTAAATAGTCAAACTTTATAGGGTTAGTTTTACGCGTAAATGTAATACAGATAGTTTTATCATAATTTAGATTCATACTATTATTCTTGCACCACTTACGGACTAAGTCAATATCAGCTTGAAGTTTAATGCAATCAGTTATATTACTAATTTTAGCAAATATTTATTATTATTATTATAGCATTATTTATTGATTAGTAAAGTTAACATTATGATCGCCTTATTTCACACCTAACCACACAATGAAGAACCTTCGCTTTCAGTTATTAAAATTATGATATTTTGATGACATGTTTTCTTTGCTGTACATGTGTATGGCAGATTTTATGCTACCCTCAAAAGAGAAAGACAGAAAAAAATTAGTTATCAGGAATTCTACATTAAGTTAGCAAGCAAGTAATTAAGCACTGGTATACGAATGATAGTTTAGTAATGAAGGGGAGAATAACAAACTATATTTTCCAGTTGAGAAAAACTAACAAACAGTTTTTACGACACACATCGTAGCTAACTATCCTTCATTTTGACATTGACAGCAATGGATCCCTCAAGTAAATTTCAATGAGAACATCCACACTACGTGCATATAAAAAGAAATCGGTGTGTCTTGAAATTTTTAAATTTGAAGTCGATTTGAGGTAACTACAGCTACTTAAAGTTCGCGCTTTTAAAACGCCCGCGGAAACGTGCAGTGACGGTACAAGCTATAGTACACACGGAGCCATGGCAAGCTATCTGACTGCTGTCGCACTCCGGCGGAGTGCCAGACTACGCTTGGTCAATAAAAAACAATTTTAAGTCGGTTACGGTGGTTAGTTTGGTTATACGTATGTAGTTAATCATAAAATGTAACAAACGTTATATTTCAAAAGTATTCGAGTTGGAGGTTTTATAAAAGTTTAGTATTACGCACACTGTTATATCGCACAATATCAGAGCAATATCCGAGCACTGTAATATGCAATAATACATTAAATAAACCTGCTTACTGGCGCAAACCATTGCTATATTCAATTATTTAATACCCATATATTTACTTTACAATAGAACCACTCAAGTGTCGGCCACGATGGTGCAATGGTTACTCTCTGGGCTGATATTGGAAAACTTATGTGAGTTCAATAATCTTTCGGGTTAGTATAATACTGTTTTTCAGATTTTGCATGGAACCGTCAATTCTTTATCCAAATTTAATATCTTGTATAATCAATAGTATTTTGTATTTCATTGCGGATGTTAGGTTCATATGCAATACATAAATTTATACAGCAAAGAATACTTCTGGGCTATTGTGTGATTTTGGTTTAGCGTACCGCAAAAAATGTTATTTATGTTGTATATCAGTATAGCATAAGCCTACTGCAGTACTATTTACCACTAATGACGTGTTCATTACGTAATATGTGATGTAACGAGTGATTGAACACGAACAAAATAAACACATTTAGCCTAAATGCAAGTTTAACCATATATGATCTATTATGTTAATGTAGGTACACTATCCTACTAGATCACATTAAAAAATCACTTTCGCGATTCGCATTCAATTTAAATCGCCGTTTCTTCCGCGCAAATACGCCGATTCAGACATCGTATTAATATGGTTGCGAAAATGGAAACTAGATGGTTAAAAAATTAATAAAACATTTTTCTACCAGACACTTGTAAAACTATATAATAATATTACATAAAATATATGAAATACGTGGGTTTTGAAGCCGGATCCTTGAAGATAGTAGCCAAGTACCGTAACTAATACGTTACACTTCACCCATTGCTATGCTAGCTGAAGCATTTATATGACCAGTGCTGGCCGTATGGCTTGTGACGTGGACCAATCAAAATATGTTTTTGGTCGCCTGCCGCTTCCCCGAACTTTGCTTCCCATTCCTAAACTATAGTGTTTAGAAGAAAAAATTATTTTTGGCATCTTCATATTTCTACATTGTTAACAACATGACATACATTTCAATGTATTAAAAATTTGATGCAAGGGGTCCATTCCAGAAAACTTCATAGTTTGAATAAGCCACGACATAATTAAAGAAGTGTCTTCGGAAAGCAGACATATTATTTTTAATAAAACGAGTGTTATGTGTATAGATTTTTAAAAAATGTAAGGACATCTGTTGAAAATACATTTTAAGTAAACAGATCTTATGCAAGACCTGTCGGTTTTCCAGAACAAGCCACGATATTTTAAGACGCGAGTCACGACCCATATTTAAGGCGTACACAAAAATATCCACTTTGTGTTCCCGCCTTCTGTCAGGGTCACATCGTATATGAGAGAAGGCAGGGGTGAAGGGCTGGCTGCTCGACTAGCGAGACGTGCCTGTCACCCGCCCGACCCGAAGAATAGATTAGGTGATAGTGAGATGAGTGTGTATCAGCGACGGAATGACAGAGGTGGGGTAAACGGGAGTTATCCGAGAATACCCTCTGGACAACGGCAACGTCCGCCACGTTTCCCACGCGCGAAAAATCCGGGTTCGCCCGCCGGAAATCGAACCGTGATAGCGCAGGTGGTAGGCGAGAGGTCGGACCCCTCGACCACCGTGGACCCTCTTTTAAGACGCACACAACAATTTTGTTGCTGGGCTAGATTTTCATGCAAGTAATTGAAAACTATGTCAGCATAGTCAAGACACGAAATAATTTATGACTCTGTTCAGGTTCTAATTAATTTAGTAGGTAAGAATGTTTTAGGCCTTCGTAACAAATTCACTGTCTAACGTGTTTGTTTACATTTGTAGTTGTGTTTACGCCATGGTAAAGTTTAGTTTTAATGTCATGCACGTTTTTTACGGATATAGACAGTGGGAACAGTAAGTGTGACTTTTGGGGGTCTTTTGACGTTTGATGACTTGAAAAGTTTAAAAGATCCGATTATAATACATTGAGTTACTTAGTATTTAATTGTATCCGTGCTTTACTGACTATTCAATAATATTAGGCAGTTCACAGATACTGTACCAAGTGATGCCGACGTGTTATAGGGATGCGCAAAAATAGATTTAGACAAACTCTGCAAACAAAATGTATTTACAATGTAATTGTGGTTAAGGGAGGTCATCAACAAAAACAGAGAACGGTTAGTGCCCCAGTAGAAAATCCCAGGAACATCTTTTATCCGCCGCATGCCAAGTGGACTGCTTTTATCCGCATACAATATTCTTTGATAACAAGCGAACAAGTAACTTGTAATTCACCTTAATTATTCTAGGGAAACATTGAAATATGATTAGAAACTTAGCAAGCATAACCTCATGGTCGACAGAATACGACGCTTTGCTGAAATCCAGCAGAGTATGAATCGTTAGCATACGATTATCCATGTATTATTTTACATCGTCAGTGAACGGCAGAATTACTGTACTTGGTAAGATTTTTTCTAAAATCGAACTGGCAGTCAACAAGCAGCAGAAATGTGCGATTTTGGCATACCATTAAGGAAAGATACAATCAGGAATACTGTTTTATTCTTATTAGTATGCAAATTTTAATAAAAAGAACCACTAAATTTGAGATATTGATAACTCGAAGAAAATAATCAATAATCAATGTATCGAAAAAAATAATAGCTAAGTAACCTTTCACTTTCGTTCGTAGCCGGTAATTTATAAGAAGAATAATTTTCCCGTAGCATGATTGTATGCATTCGCTTGATGCACTGTGATGCACTTCCAATGCCCTCCCCCCTCCTCAAATTCGCAACTTCTTCTTACACGGAGAAATGCAGACATGTCAAACTAAAGGGTTCCAGATATCCTTTAGCTCCTTGCAATATTGGCAATATCGGTCGCACATACAATACTAGATACCCGCGCGAGGCGACATGCATTTGGAAATACCTGCAGCTGTCTAACACTCTCTGAAGCTACCCAAGGCACCTCAATATATCCCTGATGGCAGTACTCTTTGAGAGCCTTACAATTAATATTTCCTCAAAAAATATTTAACATCCGCATGTTCCAAAACTCTCCTTGTTAATCACCAAGGAAAAATTAGTTCTGAACATCTTTGTGTAGTTTTTAATCGTGCGCTTAAGTTGACGTAATGATAGTTTCCAAAACTCGCCTTATTCAATAACGGAGACACTTTGAAAAACTGCTTTGGCCATGTCACAAATGAGCTCGCAAATCAGTTTTACGCGATTTGCTCAGTAAATGGCGACCAGGAGAGTTTTGGAACTGGAGTAAAACTGCAACTCTGTTCGTTCTTTAAGCTAATTTAATTAAGCTTTCTCGCGTTTAAAAAGTTAACCGTATGTTTGTTTTAACATATGGTGGAATAACAAAAATTAGGCGAAAGAAAATAATTCTTACCTTACAAACAGCCTATAGCAAAGATCTGTTCGGGTAGAAGATATAATGACTAGCCTTGTGCCCAGTGAGTAGACCCCGTCAGTTTCTATGCGTGTTTCGTACTTATATTTTCAGGCGGATCCGTTATATTTCGCTTTTGATAAATCAACCCTTGTATCAGTCAAATCATATTTTTATTAGGTACTTACTTTCGAAGTTTTTTGGACGCCTTAATACCAAATTCCACTCTACTAACTTCGAAAATGACGTACTTCCCATTCAAACTTTCGTCCCCTTTTTAACCCCCTTCGGGAATGATTTTACAAAAACGCTGATACAGCTGAATATTATTTGTAAACAGAAGTCTAAATATCAATTTCCGTATTTCTAACTTTAAAAAATGAACAACTTTCATACTAACTTCCATCGCCTATTTAACCCCCTTAAATTATTATACTTTTAAAAATCCTTCTTTAGCTTTCACCTACGTAATATGAGGAAGTCATGTGCAAAATTACATGCTTCTAGACCGACCGGTTTGAACTGTGTGCTGTCAGTCAGACAGACCGTGTTCCAACTGGCACTTTTTGTTAACAAAATGGTCACATGACCCATTTTTGTGCACAAAATGTGTGACGTATTTTGGTGTTTTGCGTTTTGCATTTCATAAATTAGCGAAGGTTATAAATTACCTATTACGAAATGCAAAACCCCAAATCACGTCCATATTGCAATAAACAGGGAAGTAGACTTACCCTATAGATTTTAACTATACTAAACTTAATAAAACTATTTGTAAAAGTTTTTCAAATTCTTCGTTTATCATTCACACTTTAAGTTTGGCAACATTTTCTGTTATAACCAATACACAGTCATAAGGCGCAGCATCAAAATAAAAATATTTACCAGCTTCGACAATGAAACACCAGGCAGCAGGACAAGCTGCCAACACAAACCTCAAATACCATCTCAAAATGAGCTGGTACAGGACCTCAATGTTAAAAGCTGTATTACATAGATACCTAATGCTTTAGAGTTGTATGTTAGGGCGCAGGGGCTGGGGGCTGAGGAGCCGAGGAGTAGCTGATGGCGCAATCAACATGGCTGCCGTGACGTCACTGTCCGCCATCTTGGACGACGTCACGTCAGCCATGTTGTTTTTGGATTTAGATTTTTTGTTTTTGAATTTTTTTTTCTTTTCGATTGTCACTTGTCTTACGTCATCAGCTATGCTGCCGCCATGTTTGTTTACGTCGTCTGCTTGTGACGTCACATTTTTTTCGATTGTCACTTGTTTCTCCTGCTCGTAATCTGTGACCTCATGTTTCCATTGTTGGCAGGCAGGCAGCGCTGGTGTCGCACTTTGTTTTCTCCGTTGTATGCTAGGCAGTGCTGGTGTCACCATGTTTGTTTTCTTTGTCGTCTACTGGGCGCAGCCATGTTTGTTCCAACGCTAGAAGGTAGAGCACTCTAGTGTCGCTGCAGGTAAGGGTCAAGTTCTAAGTGTCTGTATATGGGGAAATTAAACTTATGATTTTTTAAAGTTTCAAGTTAACTAAAAAATCCTTCGCTGTGTGTGGGACCAGATCCATCCACCCTTGGGTTAGCAGACATGCACTCTAGTCAGCTGAGCTACGAGTACAGATGTGATATGTGAAGTTTATGTGTTGTATACGAAGTATTAAAATTTTTTTAAATACTATGTAGACATACATATACCAATTAGTTTTTAAATAAAAGTTATGGATCTTAATTAAAGTTAAAATATTAAACTTTAATTACTTGACATGGATATGTCTAACATATTTATTTTACTTATAGTCATTGGTTGTGCTAACGACATACCTATGCCAACTGGTTTTTAAATAAAAGTTATGGGTTTAAATTAAAGTTTTAAAATTTTTATCTTGAACTACTTGGCATGGATATGTCAATATTTTTTCACTTATAGTTATTGGTTGTGCTTAAGACATAGCTATGCCAACTAGATGTTAAATAAAAGTTATGGGATTAAAAATTAAAGTTTTAAAACATTTTTTCTTGAACTACTTGGCATGGATATGTCTAATATTTATTTTTCAATATTCTGAAGTTATTATTTGTTTGATTAATATATATAGATACATATATATATATATTACTATTTGTATTTTTACAAATATATAAATAAATGTTTATTTCGGCGTCTCCTCTTCTCTCAGCAACGAGGAAGAACTGTCAAGAACATCTTTTTTTGTGTACGTGTTAAAATACAAATATATATTTAAAGTGTATTTACGACGAGACGTATTCAATAAGTTTCAAATATTCTACGTCTAACAGACGTTAGGAGGTAGCATTTTTGAAAAATATTAGAGTTTTTTCTGAAATACTAATACATAAAATATCAACACCTCGAAGAAAATGTTATCAAAAATCATCAGTGTGTACATGTAAAAAAAATGTATTTAAAGTGTATTTACAACGAGTCGTATATAGCCATTTTCAAACATAATACTACCTCTAACAGGCGCTAGGAGATAGTATATTTGAAATTTGTTTTCCTGTAGTTCCAATGTACAAATGTTAACGTCTCGTTGCAAAGTGTTGTCTAAAAAATTAAAATTAAATTATAGCAACAAGAGACAAAATATATTTTAGCTGCAATGCTGTCCGAAACGTCGGGAAGAAATGCGACATTTACGCGGCTACAACCCAGAAGCCTAGACCCTGTAGACAACGGCCGTGAAAGTCTAAGAACTTCTTTAAACAAAAGTTGTGTTAACTTTACAGCTTAAAAATTAACAAAAGCATTGCCCTCAAGTTAACCATCCGAATGGCTGTACATAGCAACCATGCGCATGGTTCCCCGAGACGTTGGGACTCGGTGACAATGCAGTATACTAGCGAACACTGTTTCCTACAATTTTTTATCCAGAAAATATTTTTTGTTTAAAAGCCCTTAAAGTGTCGCATACTGCATTGGTGTTTTACAACGCTGAAAAAAAAAACTAGTGTAAACAAAGCAGAAAAAACTCAACAGCTGTAGAAGCGGACGTATGAACGTGCAGAATATATATTTCAACAGCTGCACATTGTGTGTGACACAAAGCAGAAAAACGCATAAACCATTAAAAAAAGACGACAGCGAAAGATATAGAACAGAGGAGAGAAGGCATGAAGAAAATATATGGGAGAAAAGCCACTTTTTTTTCTATAAGAAAAGTATAAGTCCGACACTATTTCTGCTGCGTAAGCTACAAATTTTAATTTTTTCGTTTGTGTGACTCAGATGCAGACTAGTGTTGGTAACCTCCCCTAGGCAAAAGGCAATGACTTAACCTCTCCTAAGGTCAAAGGCAACAACACAGCTGCAGAAATTGTTTTTACTGAATACACAAATAAAAACTTTACAGTCGTAACACCCGGTTTTTTTACCAACATATACACAGTCAATTAGTTATTCATCGACAACATATGTTTCCTTCATCTTTAAAATCATTATCATTTTCTTCGCCCGGGAGAGAAGGTCATCGCCAAAAAATCCCATGGTGGTGAAGTATGAATGAAAATCAAGGTTCGGGAAGAAGGCTAGGTGAAATCGCTTCAGATTTTACACGTCGCACATCAACCAGGTACAGGCGTGTTATTTAGAACACTAACCAGACCCTTTCCAGCTCAAAGATTACCATCTTCACCTGATTGGGGGGGGGGGGGGGAGGGAGAGTTAGCAGATAATGAAAAATTCAATTTAGATTCAACAAACCCACAAGCCTCCCCCGGGATAAAATGGTTCTTTCCAAATCCCCAAGACAGCGTAGAAAAAATGATATTAAACTGGGAATGGTGAGGTTAGTGCAATCGCTACTGATTGTTAACACGCCTCATCACCCAGGGTACTGGTATTTTACTTTTTAACCAGCCCCGTCTCCAGCTTAGTAATGACAAAAGTATGAATGAGGCCAGGGGGAGAAAGGAGTGCGAAATCGCTTCAGATTTAAACACCCAGAGCGAGGAACTACCAATGTATCCCGACCCCACATTTGCGCACCTCTCCCAGGGACAGCTATGCAATCATGATATAGGCAGTTCGGAATAAAGTGAGCACTCGAAAAAGCCCTGCTAAAGATCTATTTCCAGCCAATTCGTATCTTTCCGCGTGTAACGGCTAACGACGGGAAAAGTCTAACCTCCTGGGACACGTCACTTTATGTTTGCGCGTGTAAGATAAATTGTTCAGTCGATAGGTACACATATAGTTTGATGAGAAAAGAAATTTATTAATTATATAAAATACAATTTTATCGCTGTCGGTTGGTTCTGTTCCAGTATTGTTGTATTTAAATACGAATAAACACAGAACTATGTTATGTTATTTCGTTGCCAACCATACAAGCAGTAAAGTGACTATCGGCAATGTTGAATTATATGTAGTAAGAGCTAGTGATATTTTTCAAAGTTTAAATATTTAGTGTTCACTTTATTCCGAACGGCCTATACCTGTCCCACTCTCCAGGCTTTAAAAAATGTTGCCGATGAAAAAATAAAGCTGCAGCTGGGGGAGTGAGAAAAAAAGTAGCTTTTCAGTCATTAATTGCGATGAAACAACCTTAACTGCATGTCCATCAAAAATATAGTCGCTCCACAAACACTGCTTGCGACGGAAAAATTATTGTATGTTAAACTATCAGAAAATATATATAGTTGCTCCCACAAACATTGGTTGCAAGAAAAAGTCCACTAGGAAAAAGTACAGCCTTAATTACGTGTTAAGACCATGTCGCTACCCAGACATTTGGTTGCAACGAAAAAAAAAAAAAAAAAAAAAAAAAAAAGGCCCGTAAAGAAAAAAAATTACTCCCCGCAGCTTTAAACAGGGTTCTTATGGTCCTGGGAGTCATTGAACTTCGACCATGTACTTAAAAGGCCTTGAATAGTTCTTGATTTAATCCAGTCCGTGAAAAGTCCTTGAATTTTTAGATTTACTTACCTAATGTTCTAGCTATTTTCATAACATTAAAAACCTTTTCACAAATATGTAACCATATTTTGTCTATGCGTTTTTTTTTGTAACATAATTTTAATTTACTTTATGATAACAGACTTTTGCAGTGTCTGTGAAACTGTTACCTTTTCTGGCATACCACAGCACGTTAGATTACGCCTTTTATGTTGAAAGTCCTTGAATTTTAATTGTATGTTGCTGTAAGAACCCTGTTTAAACGACACATTTTGCCACCATTTTAGAACAACAAAATTTAGAAACTGTATTAAGAAGAACATGTAAAAATTATTGAGGAAAATGTAAACTTTTTTTTTATTCTGAGTTATAGCCACGTGGTAATGTTTGTATGGCATCATCTAGTACAGTATTTTGCGTTTGTCGTCTTGCCATATGAGCGCTATTTTATTGCTGCTTTGTGTATACACGTCATGTTTCTGGATCGTATGTTATTAATATTGACTCTAATTATTTGCTGCTCTGTCAAAACCTTTTTATAATCATTAAATTGAATTATACTTTTTAAACTATTTCTTTTTACGCCTTTTGCACTTTTTGTAACTTTTCCCGTCGCATATGTACGAATACATCTTGGCTCGCAGACCCACAAACTCGCTGATTTGAACCCCACCACTTTTCGGTTGGCGGGAGAATAGCAGAGGTTGGTTGGGGGGGGGGGGGTAGTCACTGGTGTCCATCTCCTCAGCGAGTATAGGATCTGCGGCCAAGTATGCATAAAAGTCGTCAGTTTCAATTTCGTAGATAAACGAGTTGGCATCTGTGTACGATATATTTATCTTGCCATCATACTATGGTTTCATTGTGCCATGGTGAAATTTAAACATGAGTGTTTTTGAAATATCTAATACAGTGAAGCCAGCATATATGGGTTTATCAAATAAAATCTTCCCTTTTTCCATCTTTAACAGTGATACATTTTCAGAGTAAATAGTTCTACATTTATGTGGGTTTGGCAATTAGTTTCTTGACTCGCTGCTCGGTGCTCACCAGTTCCATTACCTGTCTCTTTCTTTTATTTTCGATTTATTTACCAAAAACTGCATTATTTAATAGTTTGAAGAAATCTTTCTCGAAGCTGCTAGTTGCTGCCTGTCTTTTCTCGGTATTTAACTGTATGTAAGGTCCAAGCCATTTTCCCTGTTCGAATTGCAAAACTTTATGTGTTTTGGTAATTTTTAATCCGTGGTTGAATGTCTGCTTCAGAGTCACGTAGTGTACAATACAATTTTTTTTCTGCAGAGTGGTAAGAAGCTTTGTCTGTTTAGATCCGGGCGGGCACTGGCTGACGGCTAAAAACGGCATATGTCTGTGGGCTTCGTGAAGTTCGGCGGGATATTCTACATGTACCTCCAGTATGTAACCGAAAAGTGCGTCGTCGGGGATGGAGGTAATGTCTATATCAGCATCGACCCACTGAAAATCACGTATGGGCAGGGACTGAGACATGGCCCGCCCATTCAAATTATTTGCGTCTACATTCTGGAGGTAGGTGGGGGCTGGCTGTCATCGTACGTGGTTGGCAGGTATTTATTGTTAGCCTTGCTGTACCGTTTTGTAAACTGAGTCACGCCCCCTCTTAAGCCCTGTTCAATAAATAAATACTTATCGTAATCAGTGAGAAGCTATAATTGTACTTTTTTTTTCAACATAGCATCAAACGCGAATCCGGGAGCACTTACATAACGAACACAGTCGAGGCCATAAGTATCGATAAATAATTTTCTAAAATTTTCAAACACGTCTGAAAGTAATACCACATATGTCTTTAAATATATTTTGGCATAATCTTCTATCGTTTAGCAGTTGAATTCTTCCCAAACTTTTGTGGCATGATCGTTATTTTCTTCGCTGATGTCTGTGTCCGTTAACCTGTTGTAAAATTTATCGCTGGGAGGCAGCTGCGTCTCTTAAAGTTTCTTCAAACAGTCTACATAGTCGTATGGGAACACGCCCTTTCTGGTCACTAGATCCATTTCGTAAATTATTAAATTTATTGCTTGTGTTTCTAAATTCACTTCGTGGCAGGTTGTTTACTAGGGTGGCGAGGCTTGCAGACATAAAGCGGAATGTATCTATTAATTGAATTGAGAATTTCTCCACCAGCGATTTTAAGAACATAATTAATTTTTCCTCTGTATGCGGGATAATGAATATTTCCTTTTCGTCTTAGCCTAATTGTTTAATGATAAAGTTTTCGTCGTAAATTTTGTGGCCTCCTTCGCAGTTTGTTGCAGTTATTACATGCCGGACTCTTGTATTCTCCTGTGAAGTGGTCGTGATCCATTACTTTCCCATTTTTGTCGGTAAACTCTTCTTCACAGTAGCAGCATGTGTAAGCCAACAGGTGGTATAGTAAATTGAAGGTTATCGAGGGGCTGCATTGGTTCCCATGTCTCATAAATTTCCTTTACTTGATTTCCTATCTTTCTGATGTCTTTTTATTTTCTGGTGATTATTTCCCTTATAAAATCTCAAATTATGTTAAAAGCTGTATTTTCATGTTTTGCTTTGTTGTGCTAAAATGCTAGAAATGAATGTAATTTTTATGTAATTTGGCTAAATGGTCAAAAATCTCAATTTTTTTTCAACATTTGTAGTAATTACTGTGTTGAAACATATTAAATACTTTTTAAAAAATATATTACGTTTTTAAAATTGACTAAACTAATATAAAATAATTTCTCCCATTAAACACTGTGTAAGATTTCAAACGAAAAAAAAAAAACCCCTGGCATTAGATAGTAACAAGGAATGTTAAGAGTAGCTGTCGTTGAGAAAATTCACAGAGCAGTTCATATCATTTGCAGTGCAATAAAATTGTCAATTAATAATTTAGGGTAACTATCCATACATAAGTTATCTATTACAAACACTCCACATGTTTCTTTTCGTTGAATCTTTCAAATATTTTCATTGGATGAGTTATTTTGTACTTTACAGTCGGTATTTAAAATCGTGGCGTAAAAATATATAATTTTTAAATTTATTTCCTGCGTTTAAGTCTCGTGTGTGTGAAATTTTGCAATCATATGTATTAAACATAGTGCTAGTTTTATTAAAAGTTCCCCTTCTTATATTGCAATGTCATCCAGTTCTGAGCTACGTCTAAAGTTTCAGGACCCTACCTCATCAGGAAGTTATTACAAAATTTGAACAGAACACCGAGACCAGACTTTATATTCTGCAGATTGTGACTTGTGTTTAACAAGGAGACGTGGCGAGACTCGACAGCTGTCTAGTGCTGTGACGCTAGTATAGGGGAGGTGGGGTGAGGACCGGACAGCGTTGGCTTGGTTGGGATGGCAAACAGAGATTAGAGACTGATGGCAAATGGCAAGGAGAGGTCGTGATACCGGACATACCCGAATAAAAGTTACGGAAACGTCCGAAGCTGGCTTCATCGTGTAAGTACCTAGACATAAATCTCTTACCGCTCCTGCCTCTCACACACACAAACGCAGCCTATTTAGGGAGGCCTCTCAGTACCGCAGAAAATAGCCGCAGTCAGGCGGGGAATTAGTCACTACCTCATGTTCATAACGCGCCACATACTATCCGTCAGCCTGAGCCACGTCACAAGAGAGCGACGAGTCACTCGCGACTTTCACCAAAGACAGATTATCAGCCAGAGGTGGGGTTTATGGGAGTTTTCCTTGTTCCTCAACTAACTCATAACTAGGGCCCTGAAAAATTCGCGTTTTCTTTCCGACACAAGCTATAATTCCTGCAACTACACGTTCGTGTCACTTTCGCAATTGGCCCTTGACTTATTTGACACCTTCTGAATATCGCTGATCAAATTTAAAAAAATGTAACTAATCACAGGCCCATTTTACCGTGGAAGCGAGCAGCTATTGAGCAGCTGCTGTCTGCTTGAGAAAACATAGATTCTTGGAGGCTAGCCGTATACTGGTCAGTGAACCCGCGAATTTTTCCGGGCACCTGGCCGATAACCCTACCGTCTGTAACCTTGAAGCGCACTGTCGGCAGTTTGAGGTCGTGGCCAACAACTAAACCAGTCCCATGTAGTGACTGTGATTGCCAACAGGAAGAGCATAATTCTCATTTTTGCCCGCCATACGAAGTAACAAGAACTACACGTCGCCGATTAGACGATAAGCGAGCATGGTTCTGTTTCTGTAATTTCTCTGTAGTCGTCGCTCCGACAAGCTCGTCGTTGGTATGAAAGGAGGATTTAGGCTGTCATTAGCACAGGGTCCGTAATACGACGAAACATTTAAAATAAAATGTGTACAGTTCGCAAAATTGTTATTTTATTGTGCAGCGAGTTATTTCAATAGCCTACAAATGAACTCAAAAAGTTTAACACGCCTTGAATATGTTAAATCTTCTGTTACTTATACATTTCCCGAACGGTGTTACTAATTAGAGGTGCATGAACTTCGCATATTCATCTCGCAGCAGTCTATATTTCTCAGTCCTATACATGTACTGTCCACAATCGGTTACCCGTTGGCTGAATTATTTATTTATTTACTACCGGCTTGCTCTAGTCAAATGTGTGCCGAGACAACCGTCGTACAATCATAGAAGTTACGGTGAAGTATATGGTATTGTCGTTCAACCCGACCTAGAATATAGCCACAAAATCCACGTACCACTAATAGAGACACTGGAAAATCGCTAAAATGTTTAAAATAGTCTCCAATAAACTGTACTATAGTAACCGTGACACGTGTGAACAGTTTTGGGACAAATCACACACGCTATGTGTCCAAGCTGTGCAGTTCTAACTGGGCCTGTTGTAGAGAGAAAAAATGCTACAAATAAACCATAGCCAATGTTGATACGAAATATTCAGTGCTATACACAGCATGTTGGAGCCTAGCAAACAGTCAACTATTCCCGCGTTGTCCAGTGTCTATAACCACTAACAATAATTAGAGGTACGTAAATTTCGCAGATACGTTTCAGTTCAGGTTGAACGCCAATGATGTATACTTCATTGTCATGTCTGTGGCTTTCTGGCGGCTGTTACGAAACGCGTTTGACTACTGCAAGCCAGTAGTAAATAAGGAAATATTGCGAAGTGCTATCGCTTGCTACCTGCTTGTACGGTTATAAGCCAATAGATAATCGGTTGTGGCCAGTGGGTGTATAGGACTGACAAGTCTAGGCTGCTGCCAGATGAATCCGCGAAATTGACGTACCTCTAATAATAATCAATCATTTATAGTATTTGGTGTCTCATAATGCAAAAAGTCGCGCATGGACACAGAAACAATACACTGTTTAATGTCACAGAAAACAGATTTTCTTTCGTTTTACGTGCAACTACATAGTAAATTACAGTAAATTAATCACATTAATCACTGTATTTCTTATAATTATAATTATCTTCATACAAACTTCAATTTACGCATTTTAGTTAAAGTTAACTCCGTAAAACGAAAAACAAATTGAAGGTGTTCATAATGAACTACATCCTGGTGCATGTTTGGTTTTACATTCTAGCACAGAAAAACTTCAATGACGTTACAAAATGACCGTACGAGTAGAACAACATTTCATTAACCTTCTAGAAGGAATATTTTATATAAGTAATAAATACTTGCACAAATTATAGTTTTAATTATAATTATATGATGACAATATGCATTAAAGATGAAGTTACGATTCATTTTAGTTGGTGATTTGTATAATTACATCCCTACACACTCGACGTCTGTTGAGGGCAAGATACTTCATGGCTTGGCAGCGCATTCATTGAAGTAAATACTTAAGTTTGGATACACAACCTAACCATCTAAGCAAATTATTCACATAAGTCACTCGAATAAATTGAGCATAGTATTATTAAATGGTTACTTTCACTCTATTCGTACAAATAATTCAGTCGAATGATTTATTTTAGATTTTAAACCAGTCTTTATTCGGTTAAATATTTCTTCCGGTTTGTCCAACAAGTGCAAACTTTCAACTTCAAGTTTTTTGTAAATATGACGCCTAGAAGACTTGTGACAGCATGACCCGTGCTCACATTTTCGTGCTGCCGTCGTGACACACCTATCATCTACGTGAAACGTCATGGATATGACAATTCTGTTCAAAAGAATCATGTTCGGCCTGCAGGGAGTCTCGGTCACGTGGTTCGGCGAAGACCGGCGGTGGTCCGACGAACACGTTCGACCATCGTACCTTCGACGTTCAGGGCTGTTAAAAAAGGGAAAAGGAAGGGAGGGATCAGGTTTATTAACAGGACGGGGGACATAATCCAACACTAAGAATGTCAATTGAAATGTACATATGTTTTAAGTAAATGTAAGGTGAATCGGTGTAAGTAAATTTTTGGGTAAATTTAATATGTACAACACCCTTTAAGTATGCTTGCTATCTCAAATACAATGATTAGGAACCTGCAAATTTAGAGGTTAGATTTGGGTGGACGTTATGATTCAAACAACTGTGAGTGAGTGTCACGTTCGTAATTGGCTTTTGTCACATTTGACACCTCCTGTAAAATCATCAAGCCAATTATAAAGAAGCAACTGAATGCAGACCCAGTAATGTAGTACGATTGTATCAGCGAGCAGCCAATGAACAGCTGCTGTTGTCAACTTGAGTATACATATATTCTTGGAGACTAACCTACACGACAGTGAACCCGCCAATATTCAGCGTCCGTCAGTTCCCAGCAAGCCTGCAGTTACTCAACCTGTGGCCCGCAAACATGGTGACGCCTCCTCACCTCCGTTAACCCGCATACATTCCAGGGCCGCTAGTCTCTGTCACGAACACTACTATCAGCAGATAGACATGTCACCCGCCCGTCCATTGTAACTGTTTCGTGCGGGAAGGTATATCACCCTCTCGCCACTGCTCGCTACTTCTATCAGCCTGCGGTCGAGCAATATCCCTCCTCTGCGATTACGAAAGTAGCAGGTTCTCGAAACTTACATAATTTTAAATACAAATTTACAAAACTACTTAGCATATATATGCCAAGTAGTTCACTAAGTTTTTTAAACTTTAAATAAAGGTATAACTTTTATTTAAAAACTACTTATCATAGGTATAATTATGAAATTATTAATGAAAACTTTTATAAAACTACTTAGCATAGGGTATTACTGTAAAAAGAAAACGTAATAACATTATTAGACGTATCCATGCCAAGTCGTTCACGAATTTTTTTACATTTTAATTTATACTCACAACTTTAAAAGCTAGTTGGCATAGCAATGTCTTAAGCACAACCAACGACAATAAATTAAAAAAATATATAAGTCACATCCATGCCAAGTAGTTAAAAAAAATTAAACCTTGATTAAAAACCATAACTTTTATTTAAAAACTAGTTGGCATAGCTATGTCTTAAGCACAACCAATGCCTATAAATGAAAAAATAGACATATCCAAGCCAAGTAGTTCAAGAAAAATATTTTAAAACTTTAATTAAAACCCATAACTTAATTTAAAACCAGTTGGCATAGGTATGTCTTTAGCACAACCAATGACTACAAATAAAAATATATATTAGACATATCCATGTCAAGTAGTTCAGTTTTAATTTTTTAACTTTAATTAAAACCGTAACTTTTATTTAAAAACTAGTTGGCATAGGTATATCTACGCAGTATTTAAAAAAAAATATTAATACTTCATATACAACATATAATCTTCACTAGTTCATGTCTGTACTCGTAGCTCAGCTGACTGGAGTGCATGTCTGCTAACCCAAGGGTGAATGGATCTGGTCTCACAACTGGCAACGGATTTTTTAGTTAACTTTGAACTTTAAAAAATCACAAGGTTCATTTCCCCATATACGGACACTTAGAACTGGACCCTTACCTGCAGCGACTCTAGCACGCTCTACCTTCTAACGTCAGAAGTAAACGTTAGAACAAACATGGCTGCACCCAGCAACACGTCAGCAGTGGCGCCTAGCAGACGACGGAGAAAACAAAGTGCGACACCAGCGCTGCCTGCCCACCAACGATGAAAACATGACGTCACAGATTACGAGCAGGAAAAACAAGTGACAGTCGAAAAAAATGTGACGTCACAAGCAGACGACGTAAACAAACATGGCGGCAGCGTAGCAGATGACGTAAGACAAGTGACAACCGAAAAAAAAATTCAAAAATCATAAACAAAAATTTAAAAAGAACATGGCTTACTTGACGTCATCCAAGATGGCGGGCAGTGACGTCACGTGACGTCATGGCGGCCATGTTGATTGCGTCGCTCCTCAGCCACCAGCCCCGGCGCCAGCTTCGGCTATTTCCTACTACTGCGTTACTCACAATACAGGATGAGTACCAGCAACCGTATGTGATGTTATGTGACATCTTGTATCTGTTACAGCATACGCATACTGTGAAAGATTAAAAAAAAAAACCGAGGTTTGCAATTTTTTTCCGCAGGCATCAAGCGCTTGATAGGCAAATTTGATACAATGACGGCCTACCGTGCAGTTTCAGTACTAGTTGCAGAATTCATTGGCACTGGACTCTTGGTGTTCTTGAGTTGCATGGCAAATACAGTCTTGGATGTCGCGCCACACCCTACCCACATGCAGAAAGCGATAGCAACTGGCATGACCGTTGCAATTATCATACAGGTGAGTCAAACTGTTTAGTAAAACATTTTAAAGCAAATAATTGGTTGCGTGATGAAATATGTTACATTTATTTAATTTATTTGATTGAAATGTTAAATCTCAAGGACGGCGTCATGTCTCCGAGCGAGGTGACTCAACGGTAACACTGGAGAAGCTTCCGGGAGAACCCTGTTTCCGGCTCCGGTCAGTCAAAGTTCGGATTTCTATGGTTTAGTCGAAATCGCTCCATATTGAATGCTGGGATAGTTTCTTGACATAGGCCACGACCGGCTCCTTTCATAGTTGCGTGCACCTTACGACTTCGCTGTCAAAGAGATATAAAGCTCGAGAAATTAAAAAATACACTAACTGCGCCAATTTTCTTTACAAGCTGCCATGTTTGGGCTTGACAACAACGTTTCACACGCTCAGCACTTAGTTGCTGTGTATCCAAGGTGTATTATGCGTGTACGGAGTTGGCTAGGGCGGACACAGCGGAGATCTGCAAAGGAAAAGTCTTAAAACACAAAATAGGATAGAGGGAGCGTCCATCACCTAGCTGTACACTAATTTTTTAACGTATGTTGCGTGATTTATAAAAAAAAAATGTGCGGGAGATGAGAGATCCATCAGGAGCCCAGCCGGATATTTTTAGTAATCACTAACTGTGTTGGGATATGGTAATAGCATTTGAGTACACGTGCAGTAAAGTATAAATAACAACTTACGCACAGTAAAAAATTATTGTAATGTGCCTTAGTATAACAGAAGGTATTAATTTAAAAAAAATAATAGAATTGTGTATGTATAATGATGATTTATTGCAATGTTAAGACAAACATGGCTTTTTGACATATCAATATTTTCAGCATCGCCTAAAGAAAGAACATCAGCAATTATTAATTCAATAGATCAATAGTGGCAGATTTCATTTCAGTAAATGGTAAATCACACACATTTTTATCTTCAGCATGACAGGTGCAGAGAGGGAGGCGGTAGTCTCCTCTTTTTTTTCTTTTACTTTCCACACCCTCCGGAGAATATGCATGGCCCTACTGAGGGAGGGATACTACGTTAAATAGTTTAACTAAATATAAGAAAACAAGGGAATAATTAAATTTGAAACTAAGTTCAAGTTGTATCAAGTGTACAGTACTGATATTTACATTTAAATGTAATTGAAAAATAAAAGAAGGCGAAGCGAATTAAGACGAAATCTGCTCTCTAAGGGCGCGGCATCGGAGGATGTTTGACTCTGATTGGCCGGGGGCACCCCTTCGCGACCACTGGTTTGGGAGGGTGGTTTCCCGCCAAGACAGAGTAGAGCTGCGAAAGGGGAGATGGGTCCAGGCATTTTGGCCGCGGTTGTCGGGGGAGAAGGTCTCCAGATTAATTTTCAGCTACTCGTTTCTGGTAATAGGGGCGGCGGTATGCACCCCGTGATACCATTCGTCGTGAATCGATTGTTGAATAGTTGGAGTAAAAGCAAAGAGAGGCGGCAGTAGACATCCCAGAGTATTGACGTTAGCGACCACTTCTATTGATAGAGTTAAGATAGTTCTTTTTCTTGAACGCCCTATGAGAGAAATTCTCGGCGAGTTTAATAAGCCAAAAAAAAAAAAACATTCATACTTGTTATTGCCTGGATAAATATACCCGCATTACCTGTGCGGTACTTACCACGAACGTCGCGTTATCCATGATATAAAGGCAAACGTAAACAATTCCTGTTACACTACTGTATTCCCAAGAACAAACGTTTTCATCTGAAAGTAAATATTGGTCAAATAAATGTATGTTAGCGTCTGTACAAAACGCTGAATGAGTAATAGGTGACAGTCTCGTACACTAAGTGAAGAATCACTTATTTCTAGTGAACAGAATTTTGCACCAACTTGTGTGATCCTAAATGTGTACTTCTGCGGTTGTCCCTCATGGTCAGTGGTTGGATGTTTTTAACCCTCATAATCTCGGAGTTCTGCCCTCAAATCATACACGTGTGGAGTTCTGATTCGTGCAGTCAAATTACATACGTCTTAGCACAAATACACGCTTCTAATAACCACGACGTAGGCACTGCATATTTAGGAATACAGAAGTGAAATAGCCGATAGGAGAGCGAACTCAGTCACACATGTCAGCAAAATGGCTTCCCTGACCAGCAATATGGCGGATAAGCCTACGACCTATCAGAGTAAGGCGGCTGCCCTGCTAGCTGGCAGCCAGACATGCAGGAACCAAATAGACACGGGGCTTGTATTAACGAACTCGGGAAGCTAGTAAGCGGTGAAGTTCGCCTGTATCAAAACAGCCGCCACGTCGCTTCACGTCTGTATCACTATTTAGTCTGTGGTGTAGGGCTGCATATGAACGTACACAGAGAAAAAGATTTGGTTGATTCAACCGTATATATGTTAGTGTATATGGCCAAACAAACGTGTAACAGACGGACCAACAAAATATTTGGTTGCCTGGCAGGTATAGTTATGCCAAAATGAGGGTTTATTCCAGTTAAATATACATTTTGTTAGGACAACAAAGCCAATACTTGGCGCGCTTCATACGTTGTTCAGCCAACACAACTTTTGCTGAATCAAATATATTCTTGTTTGGCCATATACAAACCTACAGTTGAATCAACCAAACCTTTATCTCTGTGTATGATGTAAACTTCTTTCACCAAAAGTAAGTGCTTTTAAGTATGTGTAAACTGCTTTGGGTTCCGAATAAACCACTATTTGCCCTTATCGAAGGTTGCTGGCGTGAAAAATTTACGCCTGCGATGCGTACACTTTGAACTGTTGTTGTGGTAATGCTGTGAAACTTAATTTCGAAGTACATCCAGGAAGGTCCTACATTCGTCCTATGTATTTCTTAAGTGTACGTACTTATATAAGTGGTCGGAGAAATTCTCCGGAAGAAGGCACTTGTCCTCACCGCGAAACGAGCAAATTACAGATCCACACTTGTTGCTTGCATTTGAAATGAGAACTTTTTTTCCCTCGTATTAACGATTCCGGGAAGTGTACAAGGTCTATCCTAAGATGGTTTTGAACAGCTGTTGCTTGGAGTTCGTCAGAACTTCGTAAGTATTCACGAGATCAGTCGAGCAGCTAACTTCCAGTGGCCACGTGAAGTTATGTCGCTTAAATTGCTGTTGTACCTTTCGTGTACAGAAAAGGATGACCTCGGTTCACCGGAGTCTGAAATTCCAGATCTTGTTGCGTCTGTTGTTAAAATGTGTGGATTTACCACCATAGGACTAGGGGGAGCTGACCTACGACTTTCACTACTTTTGGGACAGGAGGACGACGACACGTAGACTCTCGACATAAAGGGGGCTCTCCACCACCTGGCCAATTATAAACTAACACAATTTCCAATAACACATGCATGGCGGGCCAGGATGCCATGCTGAGGGAGGGTTACT
>PNEQ01020307.1:0-14436 GCA_003012365.1 Medauroidea extradentata | reverse complement strand
AACATAACGATTGAAGCGAAACTACTGGCCGAAATTTTCCTTGTGCCAAGCTCTCCCATAAGAAAACGTATTTTCTCTCTATCCTGTAGTAGAATTAACCTTAGTTGAACTGAACACTTCGTTTTCATGTACAATGTCGCAGAAAAAAGTTGGCGATAATCAAAAGAAAATACAAGTCTACGTGTATTTTTATGCTCTGGGACTAATTCCATAAATTACTATTCTTAAACGATTTTGTTAGTGACATGGTAGAAGTTACGTTATACCTTTAATGAAAGATAAGTCAGACTATTCTTGAAAGAGATCAGGTAAAGAGTAAGTACATGACGATAGATTTAACATTTGTGGACAGTTAGTAAGTTCGATGAATTCTTTCGCGTTAGAAATGAACAAGATAAGAAAATAAAGCTATTCACGCAACTTAATAGTATTTTTTGTGATTATATTTACAATTTTAAAAAAGCGCAAGTTTTTTTATTTGAATGAACCGTTCGATTAGCTTAATTGTGATTATTTCAATGTCTTTGTATACTTGTTTGGTAAGATCTCACGAATCGTAATTAGTATACAGATGTACCGTGAAAAATATATGCAAAATAATTCTAATGAGGTGTTATTTTACAATACTTTTTGTAGGAGTTGCTATGTTCAATCTATAATATTTGAACTACGTACAACAATCTTTACACCTAAGGTGCTCTGATTTGTATAACTCCGAAACGTATTTGCACTGTCTAGTATATATACGTTTTGTGATGCATATCATTCAACAATCTGCGAACGAATGATTTCAAGAATTGTTTGAATGTCATTGGTAAAAATGAGTTATACTTTGAATTAAAGTTCCCTCCCTCTATTGTACTCTAAACAGATCCGAATGCATATTGCTGCTGGTTCAGCACACACAATTTTTTTTTTCATTTGCAATATGGTTAACGAATGTTGTACAAAGATATTTTCAGTGATTTCCTTTTCGGCCTTGAATGAAGATGTTCTATATCCTTTTATATGCTACCATAATGACGCACCTATATTAATCATTTCTACTAAAATTTAATGTGTTCAACTCATACAGCTCTTTATTACTTGACATATATATTGTGTTACACTTACAGTAACATGTTAATGGTTTTTAGTAGAGATAAGGTGCGATGTCATCACAAGACGGAAAAAATATTTTTTTTTTTGGGTCCAAAGTTTTTTTTTTTTTTTTTTTTTTTTTTTTTTTTTTTTTTTTTTTTTTTTTTTTTTTTTTTTTTTTTTTTTTTTTTTTTTTTTTTTTTTTTTTTTTTTTTTTTTTTTTTTTTTTTTTTTTTTTTTTTTTTTTTTTTTTTTTTTTTTTTTTTTGCTAATTTGGCGAAGTGCGAAACGTCAACAAGCCAGAGTGAATAGTAGTGTAGAGGCCGTCGCTAGGTTTAGTTTGAATCAATTCAACAACAGCGCATGCATGTACATATAGCTGGACAAACCTGTGTCCGCGGAAAATATGTGAACTACAGTTGTCTCCCTCTCTGCCACACAAACTTGTCACTGGTATTTCGGAAACTGGTTACATTATGAGTCTTATGTAATTATAAGTTCATATTAATGAAGGTAATTTCTATTGTTTCGTTTTGCTCAAAAGCTTTGTATTTGTGCTTTTATCACACAATTTATCTCGTAGTCAGTGACCTAAACACTAGGCCGGAACTTGTGTATTCTATGTTAAAGATGTCTTTTAATTTTAATCCCTGCATTGCAATATATTACAATGACATGCATGCACAAAATATTAAAATAACACCGTACAAGAATCTCAAACGTACCGAACACACGAGAAGCTCAAACACTCGTAACACAAATGGCCGCTCTTTGTTTTGGTTGCCGGACGTCATATCTAGTTGGCGATCACAGACTGGGTTTTATAACCCCCACATTTCAATATACGCACAGAATAATAACGTACCACATTATAAGAATCTCAAACACACACGAACGCGGTCACTTTTCACACTCGCAAATGGCCGTGCTTTGTCGACTGATAATGGTGCGGTTGTTAGTAAATTAGCTATAAAAATTACACGATTTGAATAGAATAAAATAATTAACTGACTAATGCTGGATACGAAGCCTTGTTAATATATTACGTTTCCTCCAAAATGCTTACTTACTTTTCACGTACAATACGCAATACTTTCAATGTCAGCGATGAAAGTTAACCGATTTGTTGATCAGGCTGTCACTACTGCATCATCAGGTCATACGTTCACGTCCTGTTGTTTTAAATTGTTGCCACGTGTCTGGCACATGTTAAAAATATTGGTAGCATCGGCTATCAAAATACGGAATTTTTACATGGGATGGACAGTAAAGTTACTGGTGTATTGAAGAATAAATTGATCAACACTGAGCAGTTTTTATTATTTGTATTGTATAACTTGTACGTAATTTTCAATATACGTGTGCTCAAAACGCAGAACGTTATAAACGTAATCTTGTAATGAATCAATCGAAACAAGGGAACAGGCTTGTTAGTCTACGAGTGACTAAATAGCTTCAATCATGCGGTAAAGACGAGTGAGGTAACATTTTATTCAGTATTTTGTGTAGAATACGAATATGCTAACCCAGGAATTGAAATCGGCGGCTTTCATATCGTATTAAAAAAAAAAAAAATAACAAAATTGAAATTTCGTTTTACGGGTTATAATACTCGTAACCTACACAAAAACAAAACTGAATAAAATAACTCATATGGCATTTTCGTGAGAATCGGGCTCTAGCTGATAGATCGGACGCTGCAGATAATCCCTATCAGTTTTGGTAACATGAGTTGCCACTTCTTGTCCTCTCATATAACTGCTCCGCGTTCACTCAAGATACTGGGGATAGAAACAACATATCTCCACAAGTAGAGATCCTATTTTCGTCGGGTAAAAAACTGAAATTATTTAGTTTTATATACTGTTTTTACGGGATAATAATTATCCCAGAAATGTTTCGATTGCAACATACTATACAGCATGGTAAGGCACAAGTCTGAGACATGGCTTTATGTGTTATTCGTGCTGCATTAATCCACTACAATTAACTAGATCATAAAAAAAAGGCTTATTTTCCAGATTTTTTTCTTAAAAAAGTTAAAAGATTTTTAGGTTCATCAAATGTCTTAGACAATTATACGACTTTACGACACCTACTTCCGAAAACGATATACTTTCAATACATTCCTTCTCTCAATAATGTTCAATAACAGTACACACGTTTCTCACTGTTTAGCATACCGTAACGAGCACCCTTAAGTATGCATAGTATTGTGGATTCTAACATGCAGGTCATTGAATCCGCGACATTTCTGGCCCCTATAAATAACTCATCGATAGCGGAGTGTGAATTTATCGGATTCATGAGACGGCAACCGTGACTTCCCAGTCCTAGACACGTAACGTAAACCTTTTTTTGGGTATGTGGTAAATAAACAGATAACCTGAGCCGAGTATTTTAAATAATTCCTTTTATCCTTATAGCTAATGTTAGAAACTTTCGTCACTAAATAATATAAAAAACCAAAATTTTGAGTGGTCAAAGTTACTCCGCAATGTCAAAGTAACCCCGGTTTACGGTACTGGCCACAATCAATTCGGCCTATCTGTTAGTCAGTGGCGATGCCAAGGGGATGGAGATATGGGTTACGACCCTCTCCAACCATCCACAACTGAGTTTTGTTATTAGTACTGTTCAATCTACAAAAAGAAACGCCACCTCCCCAGCAAACTAAAAACGTCTGTCCTCGACACTGACTGCAGTGGTTGCATAATTCTTTTTACAGAGAGATTCTGTAAGTGACTTTTCAGAGCAATCATTAGTAATATTATTCCCTCAAACAATTTTCATCTTTAAAAAAATTAATATTACTACCACTGGTATACTCAATTTTTCAATACTAAAACTGGTTAAATAGCACAACTCTGCAGCTTAAAACCCAAATTTTTCCGGTCCCCGCTTTAACTGTGGCGATCGGTTTTCCTTTATGACATTTCCTATTCCCCCCCCCCCCTCCTTATCAAACACAAATACAAATCCTGGCTACGCCACTGCCGTTGGTTTTTTAAGCTGGTTCGAGAAAAAATTAGAACTTCGGACACCCGAGTTACTTTTTTTCCTTTACAGTTTTCTGCTACGTTTTAATGTAAACAAACCACCCTAAATAAAAATCAAATTGTAGGTATATAAATTGAACCGTACTCAAACGTTTACTTTAGAGGTTAGATAAATATTTTTTTAATTATTGTTGTAGACACGATGCTCTTGAAATGTGCTCACTTTATCTCGAACCGCGTATACGTGTAAGCGGGTAGCTCGTGATAGACCTACCAATAATACGGTTATTTATTATTGTCATGCAGTCGTAAAAGTCTTGTATCACAGCGGTCATCAGCTGATCGTTAGTAGGTGCGCGAAATTGATTTTTGCATCAGAGATAGTGCTTAAGAGGAGTCCTTTACAGGATGGACGGCGTTGCAGCGTGTCACGCGTATTATTGTTTTTACGCGAAACCGCCTAACTTATTCATATTATGTTTATCTACGAATAGAACACACTCTTGAAACTATGTTTCTATGTTTTCAAAAATTCAGCACGCTTGTTAGAAACATGATTTTCGGGCCTCTCGATATTACTGAAAACGTTTTTTTCTTTGACTCCGTAAATATTACCTGAATTAAGTGGAAAGCGAGAGGAATGCGCTGGTCTTTACCTCATACTATTAAAAAAGTAAACGTGTTCCACCGCTTAATGTCCCGTAGGATAAAGACTACAAGGAAAACCTTGCACGCTAGTTCAGCGCTTGGCTCGTTGAGGCGACGCGGCATTTGATGCGCGCTTCAAGGTCGACCTTACTGCTCCGTCGCTTTTGAGTCTCTCACGCGCGGGTAGGCGGCGCCCTTAACATCGAGGTCTTTAACGTTGGTGAGGGGTGACATAATGTATGGAGCAGCGCCGGAATGAAGGGGTGGGATGTGGGAGATGCCCGAGAAAACCCGCCGACCAGCGGCATCGCCCGGCACGATTCCCACATGTGAAAATCCGGTGACCGACCCCACAGGGAATCGAACCCGGATCGATTTGGTGGGAGGCGAGTGATCTGACCACTCGGCCACGACGGGACCTTGTTACTTGATGCCAGGCTGAATTCCATGTTTTCGTACACTGATTTGACTTCTGCAGTTGACCAACGGTTTCGGTTGTTTGGCAATCTCCGACGTACTCTTGAACCAATAGTGAAAGTTTACGGATAGACTGGCCAATCACCAGTGATGCGATTAAACAGGTAACTCACTTGTTTAACACCACGCCTGGTAGTCTGTGGCCGTGTGTTTAAGTGAGGCAAGGCACCAAGGGCACAGCAGACTGCCAAGGGCGGTGTTGACCAGCTTATCTTTGCGGTGTCAACTCTGCCACTGAAACGGCATGCAGTGGTATCGTAGATCACTCGCCTGTATGACACTTTCGCGGCGACCCCATATTTTTATTGGTCGAAAGTTTAAAGCGCTGTCCAATACAATTTTCTACCGTAGTTTCCTCACAAACCTCTTGATGTAGTTGTTAAGTTATAATAAATTGTAAAACCCGTTTCTAGCCATTTTTAGGAGCGCCAAAATTATATTTCTAATAAACGTAATGTTTTGTAACCACAACTCCAACAACGTTGTGACTATTCTTTTCATAAATCTACACATTAGAATCACGTTTAGAAGTTACTTAGAAAAAAGAGTTCTGCTAGTACGCTGCAACGCTGTTTACAAGGCAGAACGGTGGGCGCCTTAAGGGGGCCGCCTACCCCACGCTTCAAATACGTTGCAGTGTGTTTGTAAACAGGTTTTTTTTCTAAGAAACTATACCACGTGTGCCAATCGTGGTATTTGTACGGAAAGAAAATAAACTTCAGACATGGTCGGAACCTCATTGTTAAGACACCATACTCATTAAAAACACTGTTTCTAAGCCCTCCAACATGCCTTAAAACGGCCTTTTCAGACTTCCGTACTTCAAAATGTAATAACCGGATGTATGTGAAACTCAGGTTGCCACCTGCACTGAACTTAGTTGCAGACTTTCCATCAATAAAATTATGTGGTCACCGCTTAGTGTCCCATAGTAAAAACCGTTCGGCGGGAAACTTGCACGCTAGTTCAGCGCTTGGCTCGTTGAGGCGACGCGGCATTAGATAGGCACTTCAAGGTCGACATTATGTCTCTGTCGCTTTTGAGCCTCTCACGCGCGGGTAGGCGGTGCCCTTAAGCAACATTATTTTCATGTCAAAATCCCTACATTGTTTTGCCACACACATGTATCATAATTTGTACTAATTTTTTTAGTAGCAATAAACCGCATGATTGCAGATTTTCGCACACAAAGTAACACCAATTCTGTTAATATAACTAGCCAAATTCAAGAAAATTAATTTTTCGCGAACTAACAATGCGTTATTTTATGAAATGCCTACATAGAATTGTACATCGTATGATTGCTCTTGGAATGGAGATTTTTCAAAGCATTTCGTGAAACAAAGTGGGACAAAATTATTTTCGTGCAGAGTTCGTGGCCAGGATGTCGCATTACTGAATCGTATAATTTACAGGGAGCGAGAGAAAAGTTGACCCTTTGCTACAATCCCCGGTCCAATGAGAATTATCGTACACCGCTATTGATGGTTTCTTATTGATATGTAAACATTTGAAGTGTCTGATCTTGTAAACTCCCCGGCTCAGCTATTCGCATCCCAACTGGCCAATCAAATTCAAATGCGAGTCAGCCCAACGACTACGAGGGACATTACTGATGACGTTGGGCTGACTCGCATTTGAATTTGATTGGCCAGTTGGGATGCGAATAGCTGAGCCGAGGTTTCGGCAGTTGACGCGCCCTCCTGCGGCTCTTTCAAAAGGAGCGGCAGCCCTGTTACGTCATATAGAGAGCATATTTCATCGAGAGCTGTGTATCGAGTTCCGCCGAGGTTGAGGCTTTCGCCGCCATGTTTCCGGCGCTAGTGTTTTCTCCCACCATGGATTTGTGATGAAGTCACTGGCTTGGGGAGGGGAGCAAATTATGTATAAACACGAGGTACCAGAGATAGTGAAGCTAGGAACTAAGGTAAGTATGGAAAATTAAACTTAACTAAGAACGTCAAGGAATGAATCCATGTCCGGTTGGGGCTCTAATGTAGAGAAAAAGATTAGTTGTTAGTAAACTTTTACTTATCTGCTATGGATTTTGTAATGGGGTTAGTCGATAGGCAGTGTTTTTGTTAATATTTATTTCTTTCCTGAGATTCCATGATATATTGGAAACTGGAAATTTAACCAAAGATTTAATGTTAGGGAAAAACGCCATATTGACTTTATTAATATTAAAGGAATTTAGCTGTTAGTAAAATAGCTTTTTTTTTTAATTGCTCGAATATAGCTGGGAAATTATATTGTTGTCATTTGTAAATTATCTTGTGTTGTATTCAAGCAATTTTACTCTTTCAAAGTAATCATGAATTTTGTATCAAGGAGCCGTGTCGACATTGAATTGAATTGGGCTTCGATGAGAAATGATAGTAGGCTATAAGTAGACACATGCCGAATTCGCGTTATCATTTGGTAGCAGACTAAACTTCACTTTCCTATACATGACAGAGCAAAATCTGCGATTCAATTTGCCACGAACTTTTATGTGTTGTCATTGACGTGTGTTACGTCTTTACAAAGATTGGCCTCTCTACCGTGTACGCATTCTCCGCGGTAAGTCACGACAATTTCGGCCAGCGGGAGACGTCAAACGAGCCTATAGTCACTTGGAGTCTAGTCAGCTGTCAGAAAATAACGCGAATTTTTCATGTCTCTAAGTATAAGAAATTCTTATTAGGCCTAATTATATTTTGCACAAAAATAATTTTATGTTTGGAAATTCTCTTTATTCCCTTCTTATTATCTCTGAGGTGTGTTTAACAGTTAATCTTGGTTCTGTGGTATAGGCCTACTACAAATGTTGGTGGATACCTTGGCAGGCGTTTGGGCAACATAGTACCAAAACAAAGACCAATCTCGCACTGTTATGTTCTCACGGCAAAAGGTGAAGTAAGTGGGATTTACGTCTCGTCGACAGCGAAGTCATTAGAAACGGCGACACACAACTTCGTACAATGGCAGGAGGAGGAGTCGGCCATGGCCTTTGTTAAGGACGCGGTCTAACGCAATTTTAATCACCATTTTTTTTTTAATTTTTTATGTGTACCAGATATTTTTTTTCCTTATTTTAGACACAAAATGTGACTAAATTTGGCTCATGAAATTTTTATATATTTCATAGTTTTCGCGTAATGGCTTGTTAAAGTCATATTTTGCATGTTTCCGTTTTAACGACTACACTAAAACCAACTGATATACCAAACTCAAAAAAATCACAGTGGATAAAGACATTGCAGGCTACAATGTCATGCTCATAAAAATGAAAAATAAAAATGATTTGTATTTTTTAAAAAATGCTGAAACTGAAAATAAAAATGTTAAAAATTCAATTTTTTTAAATATCAATAATTTTTATTATTTATTTTTATAAGCATAACATTGTAGCCTGCAATGTCTTTATTCACTGTGTTTTTTTTTTTTAGTTTGGTATATCAGTTGGTTTTAGTGTAGTTGTTAAAACGGAAACATGCAAAACATTATTACTTTAACAAGCCACTACGCGAAAACTATGAGATATATAAAATTTTCATAAGAGCCATATTTAGTCACATTTTCTGTCTAAAATAACAAAAAAAAAAAAAAAAAAAATCTGGTACAAATAAAAAATAAAAAACGGTAAACCGCGCCCTTAAGGAACCATCTCAGCATTCTCCTGGAGCGATGTCCGGGAAATCATGGAAAAACGTAATCAGGATGACCGGAGTCAGGGATCGAAACGGGGTCCTCCCTAATGCAAATCCAACTTGTCACCGTTACGCCACCTCGCTCGGTTCTAAGGGTAAAACGGGCCGCGGTGGCCGACCGGTCAGACCATTCTCCTCCTACCAAGGCGATCCGGGTTCGATTCCCGTCGGGGTCGGTCGCATAAGGGACTCGTGCCGGACGATGCCGTTGGTCGGTGAGTTTTCTCGGGGATATCCCGTTTCCCCGCCCCTTCATGCCGGCGCAGCTCCTTACTCACCTCATTTCACCCCATACCAGCGCTGAAGACCTATGTGTTCAGATTATAGTATATCGCTAAAATGTTTTGTGCAAATATAACCTCAACATATATGATTGGGCGATGTACGTCTGACACAACGTAACTGTCTGCCGACCAATAACAGGCATCAAATATTATAATTTAGAGATTCTTTTTGGCTCAGTCAAGTAAGAAAGCCAGTAATCTTCTGGTAAGCTGAACGTGCGTTGAAACCAACGATAAACCATCATTAGAGAAGGTGATTTATCGCGGTAAACGTTGATTGTTTCCTAGGCTTCAGTGTAATGTATTCATTCCTGACGCTTTTACTTCGTTCCTGGCGTGTCCCTATTTGACTGAGCCAATGATAACTCTGGTGCGCTACTACTGGACGTCTGTCATTCGCCTGTAAACATCTACACCGTGAAACACAACCGTCGGCCAATAATACGGGACGCAGGACGCTACGCTGATTCGCAGTATACACTGGCAGAAAACATTCTCGCGATAAATCGCCTTCTCTAACCATCATCTCTACCTATATGCAGGGCCCGGTAGTTTCCGCGAAAAGGATTTTACAGCACTTTGTTTACGTGCGCACCTGCAGCTGTGCTTTGTGGTCAGTGATTGGATGCCGTAAAACCCAGTGTCTGGAGGTTAAACCCGCAAATCACAGACGTGATGTGTGGCAGTTATCCGTGTACTGATTGGCACAGTCAAAGGAATAACAACTCTGCAAAAAAAAAAAAACACTCTGTCAATAATCATGAAGTTGAGCTGCAGGTGTACACGTAAGACACTGAAACAAAGTGGGGCAAAAATATTTTCGCGAAAACTACCGGGCCCTACCTATATGCTAGGCGCTGACGAAAACCTCTCACTCACTCTAAAGGTAAAAGAGGACCAACGGAAGATGTAGTGTACCGAGGACAGTAGTGCCACAGAATAGGTAGGAATACAGAAGTGAAATAGCCAGTAGAACGGCGAACTCAGCCACACACGCCAGCAAAATGGCGGAAACACCTACCGCCAATCAACGCAAGGAGGCTGCCCTGCTAGTCGGCAGCCAGGCCAATAGGAAACCTGTAGTAACATGCAGGAGCCAAACAGACACGGGGCTTGTACCAACAGTCTCGGGCAGCCAATAAGCGGGGAAGTTCGCTCGAATCAAAAGAGCGGCCACGTCATTTCACGTCTGTGTTACAGTATGTGGTAGTGTGCGAGGTGTTGGCCTATATAAGGGTCAGTGAACGTGTGAAATGTTCATATCTGCGCCACTTAGCACTGGTCGTAACCCGACTATGAGGGCCGGTCGCAGGGAGGACCTCACCACGTCATGAACGCCGCGGCTAAGTAGCTGATGACGCCATACACGACGCCGTGTCGCTGCTCGCCCCACTTGACCCTGTTGACCGGTGATTGGCGGGCGTGTGTGCCTCGCCGCGTGCTTTTCGGCGCTGGAAACGTCCACGCCGCTGCACGGGTGTATCACTCAGGTGGTTGTAAAAAGTCACGACGTTAGCCTGGGTAGTGCAACATTTCAGCTCGAATCTTTTCTATAGGCCGTTCACTTTACAGTAGGCACTTCTCTACACTTAGAATTACAGATGATGATTTATCGCGAGAAAATTTGACTGTTTGCTGGGTTTCAACGCTTGTTTAGTTTACCAGAAGATTACTGGCTTTCTCTTGTACGTGGAGCTGTTGCCCTATTTGACTGAGCCAATAAGAATCCCGCTATTGTAATATTTGATGCCTGTTATTGGTCTGCAGACAACTACGTTGCGTCAGACGTATATCACCCAATTATACATGTCGGGCTCAAACTCCGCCCACTTTTTCCCAGTGTTTACATTATAAATTATATAATGATTGCTGAAGCCGTAATTTAGGACTGTGAGCTAAGGGAGTATTTCATAAATTGATAAAAAAAAATACGTTTTGATAAAAAGTGAGAGGGAAGTGGGCGGAGTTTGAGCCCGACTGCCCTGACAGTAGCGCCAAAAACACAATATTCTCGGTAACTTGGTGAACTGCAGCCAAACAACAAGGGGTTCAAGTTTCCAGGCGAGTGTCTACACCTGTTCTTCTGCACAAAAATGTTAGAAGCAAGGGCGTCATTTGGTGGTCCAGGGGGGGGGGGCAAATGCCCCCCCCCTGGATTTGGAAATTTTGTGTATAAACGTATTTTTTGTATTTTTAAATGTAAATAATGCTAACTTAAGGACATAAAACTGAAGTTTTATTATTAAAGTATCTAATTTATACATGCTTAATTAATAAAAAAGATGCAACAAGGTCACTGTCGTCAGAAAACAAAATCTTGCCCCCCCCCCCCCGGAAAAACCTGAAATGACGCCCCTTAGAAGGGTCCAGATGAAGCATGTCGCCGGGAATTGTAACCAAACAAACGCTTGACTTGGCTGGTATCAATATGGCCGAGTAATTAAAAAATTGAGGAAAATTTAGTTAGGAGGTGTGGAAACAGGGCTAATATATAGAGTTTTCAACCTAAAACATCAGTTAATAAGCATAATACATTAATTTACCAAAAAAAAAAAATACTAGTCTGATGTGTAGGCTACTTTTGAGGCGGCTGGCTAATTTAGTGGCTACCTCTTCCCCCTCTTGGCTTCACTCCCCTCGCCATCATTCAGACCTTATGCTACCTCTGTGCTTCTACGGCAGTGGTTCAAGCCAACTTGCTTTATTCAGTTCGCAACATGTCGAAGTGCAATCAGCTGTTCTTGAGGTGTTTTGAGAAATGAGGTAATTGTTGGTTAACCAGCAGCAAAGACGTTATAAAAGAACGAGAGTAAGGTTAATTCTACTACAGGTTAGAAAGAATATGTGTTTTCTTACGAGAGAGTTTGGCAAAGAGAACATTTCTGTCGCCAGTTTCGCTGCTATCGCAAAGGGACCAGAAAAATACGAAACTGTAGTAAAATTAAATTTAATTATGCTTGGAAGTTACAGAAGTAACTTAACTTAAATTTAAAGTGAAATAGACCAATTTTGCGTTTTAAACATTAGAATTTATGTACCTTAAAATTCAGGAAATCTCTGTGATTGGTCAGTTTGAACCCGTTACCGATACCAGCGCTCAAGTGGCAGAAATTTTCCCTCTGACAAACTTTTAACATTGATATTTCTAACCTGTGGTAGAATCAACCTTAATACAGGTAAGCGTAAATATCATAGTTTTCATAAAATATTGTGACAAGCAACGTACGCTTGTCGCACGCAAAATTGTTGGTAAAAATACGTTTTTTTCCACACACTGCAATGCATTTAAAACTGGTAAGGCAGCCTTCCACAATTTTCAACCAATAACCTACGAGGAAAAAATTAGAATTATTTCTTATGAAAGATTACAGAATTGGTGCCAGGATTCAGCGCTAAATCAATTTCCACGTAACTTTTTATGGTTAAGAAAAAACTGTACAAAATACACACACGTCACTGGTATAAAGCAATGGAAAGTTACTATTATTTCAACGTCATTGGTCAGGACAAGTGTTCACATTGGACGTGTGACGTGTCAATAGTCTTGGGTTCGATTTCCACTGGTAATTTTTTTTTGCGCATATGCTTTTATCGAACATATTAAATAATTTAGATAAAAGCGTAATTACTCTAAATGGAAAATTACGAATTTTTCATACACCTAGATAAATATTGTCTCGTAATATTCAATTAGTGAAAATCTCTGATTCAATCCGTGAGATTATTTCGCTGATGCCGTCTGTACATTTCCACTGATTACCAAAGAATCAGTTCAAATCATTTGAAGCTGTGGAAAATCACTGGGGAACTGTGAATATTCAGTTTCCAGTTTAGAATAGATTGGCGGCGAGCGAGAGTATTACCGAAGAATAGTTTCAGCTTTTAAAAACAGACTGATGGCTGTCTGTTTTGTTCGAAACGTCGTTTAATCTCTCACGCACATCTGTTCGTTATCTTGCTTCGTCCTGCAGACAATCGATAAATCATCTGCCACCTGTGTTCTCGAGAACCGGCATATATCAGTCTCTCGCGTCTGGTATGTAAACACAATCACTGCTTCCATGAATAAACCATATCCGCGGGACGCCGAAACTCGTATGTCAATGCTGATTAAGTTTTCAAGATGACGGAGAAAAAACAATGCTTTGATCAGAGAAAAATTTATTTCGTCGCAATTCGTAGTAACGTAGTGATAACATAAGTCAGCCGAAATCAGTAAGCCTATAACGTATTGCTCTCAGAAACATCATTCAATTGGTTGTACTGATAATATAAGTTCTTCCAAAAAATTTTTGCTAGAAAAAAAATAGACATCAGGTTTTTTTTATGTTGGCGCGTTAATTTCAGAGAATTTTTTTACATTAAAGACAATGTGGGTCGAGTAAACAGAGTGATCAGTTCACTCGCCTCCCATCAAGGCGATCCGGGTTCGACTCCCGGCGAGGTCAGTCGCATGTGGGGATCGTGCTGGACGATGCAGCTGGTCGACGGGTTTTCTCAAGGAGCTTCCGTTTACCCAGTCTCTTCATTCCGGTGCTCTGCAATACGCACATCATTTCAAGTTACCAAAGACCTAGATGAAATGCACTGACAAAAATTTCTTCACTCACACTATAGAGACAATGTCATCCGTAAGTTTGAAAAAAAAAAACTCTTTTTTAATAGAGACGTGTAAATCCGGAATCAGTATTTTGTGTAAGGTAAATAAATCTAACTGCTAACGAAAAAGACGTTATTTGAGTGGATTGAGTGAGTGAGAGATTTTTGTCAGCGCTTCACATCGAGGTCTTTAGCGCTGGTGAACATGAGGTGAGTACGGAGCAGTACCGGAATAAAAGGGCGGGGGAAACAGGAGATCCCCGAGAAAACCCGCCGACCAACGGCATCGTCGGGCACGGTTCCCACATGCGAAAAGCCAGGGACAGACCCCGCCGGGAATCGAACCCTTGGTGGGAGGCGAATGGTCTGACCATTCGACCACCACGGCCCTTTATTTGAGTGGATGCTGGTTTTTCGCACGGAGTCCGTTTGTAACCGCATTGTTATTGATTGCTTACTGTTGCATGCTCACGAAAGGAACTGTATTAACATCGGATGCAACATCCACGAAAAAACACTACATGCGATTGCGATTTTCAAAACAAAAGGCTTCACGCCGACGATACAGCCACTTACCGCCATTTTCGATACATCACTCCTCTTCAGCCTGATGACTAGCGCTCTCTATGCAGTGTTGCCACAGGAGCGCCAACTGGT
>PNEQ01020305.1:0-10227 GCA_003012365.1 Medauroidea extradentata | reverse complement strand
TCGTGTGTCGTGGGGTTTTACACGCAAATCACAGACGTGTGGTGTTACAGTAACCTTATTGTGATTGGTACAGTCAAATGAGAAACGTCACAGTTCAAAGGCACGCTGCCAATACATGTGAAGCAGAACTGCAGACGTGCACATAAGGCACTGGAACAAAGTGGGGCAAAATTCTTTTCGCGAAAAGTTCATGTCTCTACCAATCACAAAAGATATAGCAGAGCAGCAGGTGTGCACATGACGCATCGAAACCAAATGTTGCAAATATCTTTTCGCCATAAAATCGTGGCTCTATCCATGACTAGAGACAGGTCAATTTCGCGGATTCAATTACCTGCATGTTAAAATGTACTATTCTATGTATACTCAGGCCTCAACTATTTGTCCATTGACTGTTACTCACTGGAACAACAAACAATGGTCGAATAGACGGGGCTTGAGTATGCATAGTGGAATGAATTCTAGCCTGCAGGTCATTGAAATCCCGAAATTTTCCTGTCCCTATCCATGACGTTATTAGATCCGAGCATTCGTGTCTTTGCGTACCTACATTACAGGAAACTAGGCGTTTTATTGCTAACCTTACTTCATTGGTTGAGAAAGTCTTTCATGCGGCGAACCAAACTAACTGCCGGCGAACAGTAGCAGACAGCTGAACATACAGTAGCTTGGAGTCAAGACTGTTGTCAAATAAAAACACGAATTTTGCAGGTCTCTAGACATAAGAAGAGTTAAAATGGCCTCTCCGAGACCTTCTACTGAAGATGGATATTACCAGGCCCAATAACTCTTAAGAAATTTATATTGTAAGTAAAAGTTTGTGCCCTTGTAACGAACTCAGTTTCCTGAAGATACATGAAATGAATTACACGTGCGGAGCTTGCTAGATGTGGAAGGTAGCATGCGTCGCAGTTATCAGCTGTTTGCGAAGAACCGGATCCAAGTATAGACCAGCAGGGTTCGAGGTACAAGGTTGTACATTGCGTGTACGTATCAGTGTGTGTGTGAGTGTGTGTGACGCGAGTCTTGAGCCACAGACTATCACACATACCTGTGCTCTCCGTCTGCCTGCTTCGTCGCTATACATGTAAGTACCCGCTCGTTGCGTTCATAGTCCCACTGATCTTTGTTGACAAAAAAATTTGCACAAATTTGTTTCAATGTCTTAACGTACACATCTGTAGCTGTGTTTCATGGTTATTGGCAGTATGTCTTTGAACATAGGTGTCGTTCATTTCCCTGTACCAATGAGAATAAAGTTACTGCGACACAAAACATCTGTAATTTGCTGGTAGAAGCCTAATACACTGAAAGTAAAAGCCATCCAATCATATAACGTAAAGCAGAGCTGCAGGTGTGCATATAAATCGCTGAAACAAACTGGGACAAAATTTTTCCCCCAAAATTCATTTAAATTTACATAAAATATACTATTTTTCCGGGAATTTTTTTAATCTGCTGGGATCGGTTTTTTGCCGCTAGCTGAACAAATCCAATAAAATGCTTTCTTTTCTATAATGAAATGTTTTAACATGCGGACATGTTGAAGCTCGCCTACTGAGGTTTGGCTGATTAAATGTTTTAAGATATCAAAATATATTGCTCGCTCAGACAAAAAATTCTTCATGTTGGATAACTCCAGACGAAACAGTTACATATGTGTCAAGAGGTTGACTGTTTCGATGTTAAGTAATTTACGTTGTATTTCAGGAATAATTCAGCCATATGACAAACTTTGTCGATTATTTTATTTTTATTACTTAAAATGTAAATTTTTATTTAAAAATTCTTACACACATTGTATAATCTATATTACAATACTTTTCATATGTTTTAAGTTCATTACTTTATATTTTATTTTAAAATTTTATGTTTCGAAATGATTTACTGGTAATAAAGAAGTTTTAACAATGATTTCATATATATATATATATATATATATATATATATTTATATAAACAGTTGAAAACTTCGTGAATTCGTTGGAAGACATGTTAGACTTCAAACGCCTGTATACAAATGTTGCCTATACTTAAACAATTGGCTCAGAGGCTGTCATTAGATCCACTTAGTTTTAGCAAAAATAATTCTTCACCATACTGTTTCCGTGACTTTTGTGCACATCTGCAGTTCTGGTTCATGATCAGCGATTTGATGTCTTAAACTCTCAGCGTCATATGTTTCTACCCACAAATCACAGACTTATTGTGCATAATAACTTTTATCTCATTGGTACAGTCAAATAAGCGATCAGCTCAAAAACACACTGTATATATCCATGAAGCACATCTACAGTTGTTCACGTAACCAGTTGGTGCTGAATTCTTTTCACTAAAAATAAGTATAACTCAAATTATCGTGTTGCTTCTACGTAAAATGAAAAGCTAGTCAGGAAAAAAAGACCCAATCTCCAGTATCAAGTGCTTAAGAATTCAGCAGCAAAGAAACTAGCAATGAAAGATGTATTATGCTTACGAAAGTGCTGTCTAGCTTTCGGAACATTGAATCTTTGACATTTTCGTGTCCCTAATGATTTAAATTCCGTTAACGCCATTTTAATAAAACTTGGCCCTTAAGGGAAAGGCATTATTTTATATTTGTATTAAATTGTGTTAGATTTGTAGACGTTACACGGCAGTACATTTTCCACTCACGAAATTAAATTACCACTGTCTGTTTTACCCATGTTGGCATTTCAAAGTCAAAATTTGCATGTTTTAACTGCTTAACAGTTGCGAAAACCAATGAACATAACGAAGCGGAATAATTTACATTAAAATGATATGTCACAGGCTGCGACTTGTATTAAAAAATTCATTACAAAATATATTTGTGTTTAAAAAAATTCTGAAACAGGACTAAAAATATTTTGTGGTTGTTTTTTACGTTCTTCAAGTTGTAGCCCGTAACATGCAATTCCAATGTGAATTATTTCATTTTATGATGTTCATTGGTTTCTTCAGTGGTCATAAAGGAAAAAAAGTACAAATGTTTACTATTATAATGCCATTATGAGAAAACTGCTGGAGCTAATAATTTGTAAGACGGACATGTACTGTCAAGTAAAGTCTACCAAACTAACAGTATTTCATGCAGGTATATAACTATGATTTAATACCATTTGATCAGCCCTAACTGCCTAACTGAGAACACTGGCGAGAATGATGATAGGAAGACACATGTTACATTAAATATAATGTGGCTAGACGACTGTAAGACCTGCATATATGCCACCACTACCTTATTGTTCGCCCGTATTGCTATATTAACTTTGAGGCTGATTTTCCACTACTCTTATTAATATCAAGAGATAAATGTTCTCGTGTCTAACAAACACTCGAAACCACCCACTCATAATTTTATTTCCCACGTTAGTTTTTATTTCTATATCAATGTTTTCCAGTTTTCAACTATGAAAACAGTTTTTATCTGAAAGCAATATTTAAACTGCATCTTACACAATTAAATTTGTAAATTCCTATCACTGTTCTTCTCAGGACTGTGAGGTAGACAATACCCTTAACTGAACTGTAGTTTCTTTTGCGATACATTTCACTCGATTTATCATTGCTATGCACGGCCATCGCTAAGACTTTCTTGCCCTGAGGCTCGGATAGCAAGGTAAAGCTCCGTTTACGACGGAAAATTAACAGTAACAATGTTAATTACAAAGTGTTAGTTACAAACATGTTATCAACCTATTCTAAGCTATGGTACACTATTTTACAGCAATGTTGATAGAAAATGTGTTATTAACATAACTGAAAACACAGATGTTACTAACAAAGTTGTAATAATGAAGAACGGAAGTTATTAGCAATGTTGATGACGAAATGCCTACAATATTGTTGATAACATTGCTAGTAACATTTGTTAACAACCTTTGATATAGACCGCCCTAGAATGTGTCGGGAAAATAATGTTATCAACAATGTTGGCGACAAAGTTATTAACATGTCTCATAACTTTTGTTCCTAACAAATGTCTTCGACGAAATGTTGGTAACAAATGATAACATTTTTTTTTTATAAATATTAAGACAGATAACAGAATATTGGCAACAATGTTGATAACACGATGTCAACAATTTTCAAGCATTTTTACAACATTGTTAATAACTTTGATGAAAACACGTGTTATTAGCAATGGTATCGTTGGTGTAAACTAGACTTAACATAGTAAAGTTTCCACAAGGTGTGCCAGGTATTAAACTCTTACAGTTGGGTGTGTAAGATGTTTTATCTTCTCGTTATCATCGCCTGATCTACATCGAGCACGTGATTCCAGGCAAGTCATTTTAGATTACATTACGCGTAACAGATAAAGATTCTTACATGTAGTCCGAGATATTGTGGACACTCAAAAAACCCATGCTAAATTTATATTTTCAGCCAATTCGTAACTTTCCGCACGTAACGGCTAATGACGGGAAATATCTTACCTCTCGCCACTTGATTAATTGTGCGGTCGATAGGAACCTTTAAATTTCATTTAAAAAATATTAATTATAGAAAATGCAAATACGTCGATTTCAATTGATTTTATTTCAGAATTGTTGCATTTAAATAGGAAAATACACGGAATTACATTCGGTTAGTTCGCTGCCAACCATACAAGCAGTAAAACAACTATAGTTAATGTTGAATTACGTGCAGCAACGGCTAGTGATATTTTTCAAAGGTTAAATTTTTAGTGCTCACTTTATCCCGAACGACCTATATGTAGCGTAGTGACGGTGCAATCACCGCTCATATGGACGGCCGTTTACACACACATTTTCTCTTTGTCTCTCTCTCTCTCTCTCTCTCTCTATTTCTCTACTTCTCTTTCCTCCTTCTCTCTTAACATTTGTTTACATGCTCAATAGAGCCACTGCTATATTGATAAAATAATTTATATTCCTTGTTTCAATGGCATATGAGCACTCCTGCAGCTTTGCTTCAAGGTTAGTGATTGGATGTCTTAAGAGGGCATGGCACATAATTCAACGCTAAAAGCATTAATCTATAACTGTAGGCTTCTTGAAGCCAATTTGCGAAAATTAAACAATAGCAATCCTAGACAATACTTTTAGCCAACGTTTTAAACAAAATTGTTTCCAGTGTTACGAACTTCTGAGGCACAATCACTGACGCCGGAATCTCGTGTATTCAACTGCGGCGCAAGAGATCACGCGTAACGGATTAGTAATTCTGGATAAATATTTATTCATAAAGTTGGCAAATACCATTATCCAGGATTGTCATAGAGTATTTTATCCATATTGGCTTCGAAAAAAGCGTAGAAATCTATTGATGTTTCCAGCGTTTATTTATCTACCACACACTCTTAAGGTCCTGCTTATTTGTTTCTACAGTTTTTGCAATAATTTTTTTTTTCAAACTTAAATGACGGCAGATATCAAAACTATGTCTGGCAATTTGTTTTGCCATGATAACTAATTTTTTTCAAAGCAAGAAATTATATGGTTTCGACTAAAATTTCTATAAATTCGTAAACAACATAACATAGAATTTTCTGCCTTGAAAAATTCAGCCAACACGGAGAAGATTTCAAACAAAACTGCCAGACACATTTTTTATATCTATTCTCGTTTATGTGCAAAAAATTAATATCGCTAAAAAGTATAAACTATAAGTCTTAGCGTCTTGTGTTTCTGCCCGCAAAACTGACGTATAGTGTTGCAGTAGCTTTATTCTCGTCGGTACAGTCAAACGAGCCACATATCTGCTAAAAAAAAACACTGTCATTAACTGTGAATCAGAGCTGTACTGACTTACACGTAAAGCGCTGAAACAAGTTCGTGCAACAAATTTCCGCCCAATTTAGTGGCTCTAATGATCACTGTGTATCGGAAGTCGTGCATGCGCATTGTTTACTAATGGTATTTCCGCTGTTTTCATTTGTTATAACCAGAGCCACGAGATTTTATGGCGAAAATATTTTTGCAGCATTTGGTTTGAATGCGTCATGTGCAGCTCTGCTACACCGTCTGTGATTGGATGATTTTACTCTCACTTGCCTTGGAAAATTACCGACGTAACGAATCACAATAACTTTATTCTGATTGTTGCAATCATATGAGAGATTTGACTGAAGAGAGACAAGCTGCTAATAACCATGAAGCACAGCTGCGGATGTGCACGTGAATCGCTGAAACAAACTGGGGCAAAAATATTTTCACGACAAAATCTTGGCCCTAGTTATAGCTGCTTCATCTGGAATCAGTGAAATACCGCTGGTAAGCATTGGTGGCATTGGATTCTGATTTCGAATCCATAGAGTATTCGTAAACTGTACGCAGTGTCCCTAGTAGTAAATACAGTCATTTTTCAGTTGGTCAACTGTTGGCAGAAGTGGCGAACGTTCACCAGTATGATGGTTCCCTTTACTGAAATGGTTGTTCATCAGGCCATATCAGTAAATATGTTTGTAGTTATACTGAAATAATTTTAATGTGGGCAACTTAGTTTGCAAAGACTGACAGTCTACAAGCAGACTTAGCAAACTAACCCACAATCATCTGAGTATAATAATAATGCTTGTGGTACACTTGTGGTTAATGTGTGGGTGATTTCATTATGCATCATATATGCCACATGTGGCCACGGGTGCATTCCGAATGTTTACTGCCTGTGGGCTGCTTATCACGATCTTATTTGCACAATTGAGCCAGTTGAATTTTGCAATTTGGTGGGTCAATATGTTCGTTAAGCGACACTCCAAGTTTCACGTGTATGAAAACATGGCGGCCGTTAGCGCTGGACCTAGGGGTCTATTCTCGGGATGCTCCCATTTATCCTCACTCGACTTTTTGCATTCCTCCATTCTTCTATGCTAACCTCTTATCAAATTTTCTAATACTTAAAAACTCGCTGTTGTTAGGGCGTTTTGTAAAAATGTACTCTTAAAATATTAGTTTACGCCGGTAAGTGGAAGACTGGCGTCAGTTAAGGTCTTAGTACTTAAAGGCGATGAGGAGTGTAATGCGGAAGAGAGAGTGAGCCTTATTGTCCACACACCCAGACCGGGATCGTGCTATTTATGTCTCGATTAAACATAATTAAAAGTGTAGGCACCGTTATATTTAAAGTAAAACTGTAATTAACATGTATCTCCCTGTGGTTCTACCGTTTAATTATACCATCATAATTAAAAGTGTACATTCCTAGATAAGTTACATTAATTTAATGTTTGTCCCGTTGCAAATAATTTTCATTATTTAATTTTTAAAATTAAAACCCTTTCGTTACGTGCAGCAGAGTAAAATATAATTTGTTGAGCTTAAGTGAGACGTCATCCATAATTACAGAAGTGAGACTGAAGGCAATATATAATTAGTTTATCTCAAATTACGATAGCACTCATACTTAAAGATAAACAAATCTGACTTTGAAATGCCTGTTAGACATGCTCATTATCCTACTGTTTTTAAAACTAATTTTTATAACATTTACGTTATAGAATAAAATTAACTAAATCCAAGTTTTAAGGAAAGTGTTACCCCTTAAGAGACACGTACACAAAATTAAAAATAATATAGATTTTCGCTGATACGTAATTTTCTTATCATTTGACCTTCAATAGATGGATAACCATGTTATATATATAGCCTACTTTGCACTGAAAAATTACGTTGAAGTAAAGTGATTAGTTTACGCTCTTGAGTGAGCTCGCAAGTAAACTATTCATTATTTTACATTGGTTAAAAAATTCAAATGCTTAAATTTGAAATAAATAAAAGTACTAAAATTTGAAATTACAATTTAAATAAAATTCAACAATTATAAAAAATTACAAAAATATTTTTTTTTGTGGTTTTATATAGGAGACATTGTTGCCAACAACATCGTTATTCACTGCAAAATTGTTCAGTTTGGTATGTCTGTTTGTTTTGGTGTCGTACTTAAATCTGTAACATACGGTTTTGACATTTACGAGCCACTGCGCAAAAACTATGAGAGTTAAAAAATATTCACAGCAAAATTAATCTACAATTTATGTCTAAAATAAGAAGAAAATATCTGCTACAATTATATAAATATGACGATGAAAGTTGCTGAAGAACGTGCCTTTATGGTGACTACAGGCTCGGTCCTCATCCGTGTAGGTCGCTGGAAATTGTTTGCAGCTCGCTCGCGTCACTTGTTGCATAACGTGTGTCATGTATTAAGGCGTTATCTGTGGAGATAAGATGCTCTGCTGAAGAATGTGGCAAGTATCGCTTGCGTCACAGACGTCCTCCAATGTTTTGCACGGCCGCTGTTAACACGTACACACAAGCACAGACTATACAGTAATAAGACGTGAAATACCGTAGCGGCTCATTTGATCCGGGTGAACTTCTCCGCTTATTGGCTGCCCGAGGATGTTGATTCCAGCTCCGTGTATGCTTGGCTCCTGCTGTTACAGCAGGTTTCATATTGGCCCGGCTTCCGGCTAGCAAGGCAGCCGCCTTAAGGCCATATATTTCAAACAATTTCAAATAACTCGAATATTTTTTTACCTAATGCTTTGAAAAAATTTGAGACTGTGTACAATCATACGACACACAATTTTGCCATTGCGTTTTTTTTTTAATAATGTACCATTTGTAAGCAAAAAAATTATTTTGCTTCGTTTTAGCTTATTTTGACAACAAAATATGTGCTATTTCAGGGGCAAAAATCTAAAAATTCAGATATAAACGATTATATGTAAGTGTTAAAACTGGGTGAATGAATTTTTTATATAGGTATTAATTTGCGTTCAAAATATTTTCGAAATAACCTCAAAACTAACGAGCGAGGCCTTAATGTGCTTTCCTACCAGCGCTTCAAATACGTTGCTGCGAGTTACGGCTATTTGTTTACGAAATTATTTAACGCATATTACGTGTGTATATTTGCGAAAAGAACACACACTTCAAACTATGTCGCTATAGTTTTAAAAATTCGCTACGTTTATTGGAAACATTATTATCGGGCAAAAATGGGTTTTCCAGACTGTCACATATGAAAAAATGGCAACCGGATACGAAAACCACTACTGTAGAAACAAGCGTTACACTTGATTATGCTCTCCATAAATATTATAATGTGGTCACTTGTAAAGTCCCATAGGAAAAAGGATAATAGTAAACACTGCACGCCATCTGAGTAGCTTGCGCTGAGAGGCGATAATATATTATATACGCCGGTCAATGGCATTCTCACCGCTCCTGCCTCAAACACACAAACACAGCCTATCTAGGCAGGCCCCTTAATGCTGATAGCTAGGGACAGGAAGATTTTTGCACCACTTCGTTTCAATGTTTTATATGAACACTTCAGTTCTGCTTCGTGTTCAGCGATTGGTTGTTTTAACTTCCAGCGTGTCTTGTATCCACAAATCTCAGACGTGTGTTGTCTCAGTTAACCATGTCCTGATTGGCGCAGTCAAATGTAAGACCACTTTGCACAAATACTCGTAGCCAATAACGAATAAGTAGAACTACAGATGTTCAAGTAAGGCATTGAAACTAAGCGGTGAGTAGTATGATTATGTTCCTTCTGGGACATGGAGCCGGTGTGAGGAGCCCGACCGAGTGAGGAGCCCCCCACCATGTTGTGATGTCACGTCACCGGCCGCCATTTTGATGACCTTGACCTTTAACCTTGACCTTGACCTTGAGTGTCAAATTACCAAAATTTCCCAAAATTTCGAAAATTTAAAAAAATTTCAAAATTTTCAAAATTTTCAAAAAAATTTCAAAATTTTAAAAAATTTCGAAAAAAAAATATTACCTCCATTTTGTTTCCGGTCACCATATTGTTTCCGGCCGCCATCTTGGTGTTTCTTCCAAAAAATTTTTGATTTCGCATTTCGTATTTAATAAAAAACTTTTTAATAAAATTCTTTTTAGTAAAAAACTTTTTAATAAAAAACTTTTTATATAAAAATCATTTAATTAAATCAACTACCGGCACGTCTTACCCGGGCGAGCTCCATCGACACACTGACGCCCCCCACCACTTTTTACTTGTATATATTTCCTTATACCCCCTCCCCCTGCCACTATCACGTACTTTAATTTAATTGGCGGTTAGACACGTGATGAATTTCCCCCCTACTTTCCCTACTTTCCCCTCTCACCAAAACTCGTGTTATAACCCGCTCAAACAACTACTCCCTCTCCACCCCCCCTCCAAACTTTTCCACCCCTTTCTTATCCTTCATATTAAAATATATTTCCTTTATAATTCTCAC
>PNEQ01020304.1:0-10240 GCA_003012365.1 Medauroidea extradentata | reverse complement strand
TGTTCGAGATTATTTGAATCTTGTTTTTCCGCATCGTTGGATCGGCAGATCGGCGGCTAATGATTTAGCGTTGATTGGATGGCCAGCACGGTCACCTGACCTAAATCCACTGGACTACTGCCTATGGGGCTGGATGAAGGATTTGGTATACAATACTCCAGTCGAGTCTGGGGAGGAGCTTATTGCCAGAATACTGGCATTTGCTCAAATAATCCAAGAAACGCCTGAGAGTTTTGCGAATATTCGCGAGTCTATGCGCAAACGATGCGAAGCTTGCGTTCGAGTCAATGGTGCTCAGTTTCAGCACTTGTTGTAAAGAAATCAAACAGCACCTGAGCTTTGTAACATAACCGGGTGTCCACCTGTGAATTGAATTCTCGCTTGTTAATGTTGACATTACTACAATAAACGTGTATCATTTTGACATGCATATCATGCAGTTATTTTTGACTAGTAAGTTTATGATGTGTTATTGTACTCTCAAATTGGAACTTTGTGAATAATACGGTGGATATTAGATTGTGCCTTTTAATTATTTCTCTACGGTAACAATTAAGCTAGGCATGCCTAGCCCAACTAAACGTCACTTTCCCATGAAAACCAGCGTCATTTAGACGTACAAACGGACTCAAACAATTTACCGCTAACATTTGACAACGATTGTTTCACTGTACTAACGATATCAAGCTTGAAAATAAGACTTACACCGAAAATAACACGAACACAGCCATGTAACAACACGACAAAAATGTCAAACGTAAACAGAAGGTGGGTCCGGGAATCGAACCCAAGACCTCCTGTTTATCACACCGCAACGCTAGGCATTACGCCAACTGTCCATGGTGAGCAGATGATTGCTAAGAGTCGTAGGACTGGGACCGTCTACAAAGTCTTGTGTCGGTTGCCTACATTCCAGGGGGCAGGGCCTGAATCAACCCTAAATTTAGGGGTTAAGGAGGCCGCTCCGACCCCAAGTTCCCTATCTCAAATTACTTCTATACCCGTCCCGTACACGCCCTATCATTCTCCGTAGGTACATAAAAGACGCCTTGTATATACGCTCGGCGCTTAATCGACTTCTGAGATGTGGCACATTATAGTCACCTCCAAGTTCATCCCGCGCCGGTATACAACTAATCACTCGTAGTAGGGTGGAAAAAACCTATTAAAGGAGCAGCGGGGGGTGGAATTAAATTTTTTTAAATGTGACACTTTGACCACGGTGATCAAGTGCTGGAAGGATGAGTATTATGATAGACAAACGGTTCCCTGTTCCGTACCCCTGAACTTTACCCGTTACATTCCCTCGCAGTCCAGGTGTTATGAGGAAGATATGGAAGGGGAAAAAGCGAATTATGATCTCCTGTCGTATTGGCCAGGATATATTCAGTTCCCCCGACCCCTCCACGTTTCTTCGTGAGTAAAAAATTTCATCGTAGGAACGATTGCGGGGGGGGGGGGGGGGTTAGTTATATTAAGGTAGGCAGCTCCCTGAAGACGGGGGATCGTTGTGCTTGATGAGGAAAGTTTATAGTAGACAACTCTTCACATGGCAAATGTTATGATTGTTTTGGAGGGGTAGGGGGTGATATAATATCGTGAGACTGCGTTCTAGCCTCCCACAGAGTTGATTATACGAGGCAATTTCATGTTTCGTATAAAAGTTTATTGTAGCCAACTCTTCACATGCCAAATGTTATGAATGTTTTGGAGGGGTAGGGGGTGATTTAATATCGTGAAACTGCGTTCTAGCCCCCCACAGAGTTGATTATACAAGGCAATTTCACGTTTCGTTCGAATACCAACTGTTTCCTGTAAAATACGTTATGTCCTTTTTTATATATGGTTATTAATTTTTCCTCTCGAGGGAGAAGGTACATGTCAACCCTTGACCTAAATTTTTTTGATTATTTTCCTCCGAAGCAATCTGCCGAGGCCTAATTTTCCCAGCAGTCTGTAATCGTGCCTCGAGACAGATAATAATATATATCGTCTTTTTTTCTGACGTGTGTTATTTATTTCACAGCGGTGGTGGAATCTTGATTACTGCTTGTAAATGAGCATGGTCTACACATTGCTTTTCCTCCCCTTCTGCCAACGCATGTAATTTCATTTCAAGTTGGTATTCTCATAACCATTTGTAAATGATAAAAAATATTTTTCCCCTATCATCATGGACTGCGAGGCCTTACTTCTCTTGCATGGGAAAGTTAATATTACGGACATACTAATTTAAGTATCTACTACGTCAATGTTTAAATCAAAATCTTTCTTTAATGAAATAACATACTAATACCTTTGTAATATTTTTCATGATAGCTTACTGGGGTTTTTACTCTGAAATAAAAAGACGTCCACATATATATTTTACTTTACATATTTATTGAAATATTTTTTTCAAATAGTCTCTTGACATGAAAGTACATACATATTTTTTTTATCAAGTTCTCGTTTCACACAAAATGTATGAGACAAAAATACATACACTTTAACATTGAATTCAGACAAATATATACATGATTTTTCCCCACTATGCTCAAGTATTACTGCGACAGACAGAAATATTTTACAACAAACATACTCTTGCACAAATATTATTTACAATATATACATTATAGTCGCTAAACATTGTTCATGTATGCCTTATGAGCCAAGAAAAGTATTTACAACAAATTCAGTAAATCAGTTAGACATTTTCTTATAGCATTTAAAGTGCTGTTTAAAAAAATGGTAAGTAACACTGTTTGAAGTTACAGATTGGCAACTGACAATATTAGGATAGCAGTTAGAACGCTCGCCTTCCTCAAAAGCGATCCAGGATCGTTTCCCGTCTGGATGGATGACGGTCTTTTCGCATGTAGGAGGTTCGAAGTTGGGTGTTGGGGTTTCTCGGTGTACTCCCGTTTCCGTCGCACTTTTATTTTGTTGCTGCTTCATCGCCGATTCTCACTTTGTCATCCAGCTTTTACAGACATTTGAGTTTGGGGTGTGATCCTCCCGTACTGTAATATTTATTTACCAATGTCAGAATATACTCATAGTCTACCTAACACTGGTAACATTGAAAATGAAGGTGTACTGTATATGCCTATAATTGTTTTTAATAAACTTGCAGTATTATTTTTGTGTCTAAAAACGTGTGCAAAACACCTATTTTTGTTATTTTTTTTATTTATTTGTATCAGGTGCAAGAATGTAAGTCATGCAATTCAGTAGAAGTTCTTAAATGAGTATACACGTGTGTAACGTATTGTGAATGTTTGTTATTCCTATCCCTCATGCGCATTGAGTCATTTTGGATTATTCTTGTAAGGTTTGAAGCTCTTCATTGTGTTCAGTGGTTTGGGGTGGTGCCTACCTTAATGGGGCCCGCTTCGTGGCACATGTGTTTATGTGAGTGTGTGAAATGGTGCTAAGCGTGACGTCGTATGGGCCATACAACGGTGCGTCGCCTCTACGTGTAAAGCGTGCAGTCTTCGCGAAAAAACAAATTTCCTATGGGACTTTAAGTGGTGACCCTATTGTTTTATTTACGAAATCACCTTACTAAAGTCCAATGCACTGCCCTTAAGTGGTTTCACATGTATCCGGTTAGTATATTTTTCGCTATAGCAGCCTGAAAACCCCGTTTTAACCCATTTTGACGTGCCCTAATAGGGGATTTCTAATACGTGTGTTGTCTTGAAAGTACTTAAGGGCAGTCGTCTGAAGTGTGTGTTCTTTTCGTAGAGAAACGGAGTGAACACACGTGTATTAGTTTCGTAGTAAAACTTGTTCTTCAAACACGCTGCAGCGTGATTTTATGGCAACGAGGCGGACTCCTTAATACAATCACATTATTCTGCATAAAGTAAGACTTGACTGCTGCTGCATTTCTCTAGCCTTTTTTCATCAAGGTGAACTGGGTTCGATTCCCAGCGTGGTCGAACTCCAGATCTTCGTATGTGGAAGCTGCGGTAGTGTGTGACGTTGAATGGTGGGTTTTCTCGGGGGTCTCCTGCATTTCTCAAACCATCTATTCTTCATTGTATGTCTTCACTTCATGGTCAGCGTTAGTGTTTTTCAGACTTTCAGTTAGAATTCTGTTCTCGGATATACTTCCCAAAGGTGTTTATTTACAGGTGTGTGTGAGGAGAAAATCTGTAGCGAGCCTAAGTAACTAACAACCGGTGTGCTGTACTCGTCTGTGTGTGTGTATATATATATATATTTTTTTTTTTTTTTTTTTTTAAGAATTTCAACTAAGATTTTCATATTAAAATATAGGAAAATTGGTGTACAAAAACTGTGAAATTTCGTTTGAGCTTTAGTTTTCGAATAAACTAATAACTGTTGATGCTCTGGATAATGCACGGTGGGCTTGGTATTCGGAGACCTTACGTAGGTAATGTATATAATTTATTCGTAGAAATTTTCTTGTAAAGTTAAACGAAAGCGTTAAGAGATGCTCTATTAGTGTTGTACGTTAGTTATGTACTATAGTTTAACTAGTTTAGTCGATATAAGTTTAACTTGAAGTGATATTTCCATACTTTTACGTTGTAGCAGTGTGTTCATGTTTTATATTTAATAATTTAATTTATTTTATACTGTATGCCGTGGGGTGTTAGCAGTAGTACACGAAATATTGAGGTATTTTAAGACGTAATGATGTGTTGTATTAGCAGCGAATATGTATCGCATGCACAGTGTTTATTAATTTCTCACGAGTGCTTGTTTTGTAGGTTTCGTGTTTCAGTATTTACAGACAAGTAATTCCTTCTATTAGTGAATATACCATGCAAGGTTATATAACATGCTAGTAAAACGTATCAGTTTAGTACAAATGATTGTAACGCATGTTCACTTAACATGATAATAGTTTTATAGAAAATGTAGCTGTGTTATTTTTTTAAACCTTGCTGGCAGACCAGTATGTGTGTGACCCTAGCTGGCTAGCTAGGCACACACATAATCCCAGAGGGTAGGATTTTTTGTGAGGGGTGACAGTTTAGATTAGTTACCGGAAGTCCAATTTGTGGAGGGTGTGTCAAACGAACAGCGGAAGCCGCTAATTATGACTGCGGCGGCTTTCTGTAACACAAACAAGGAGTCCACAGGCATGGTGGCAGAGAAAATACAGCCCTCTCTTTCTGAAGTGACTGTCAGAGTGAACATGGGTGCTTGTACATCTATGTATGTATGTATGTATGTATGTATGTATGTATGTATGTATGTATGTATGTATGTGTGTGTGTGTGTGTGTGTGTGTGTGTGTGTGTGTGTGTGTGTGTGTGTGTGTGTGTGTGTGTGTGTGTGTGTGTGTGTGTGTGTGTGTGTGGGCAGTGGTGTTGTAATATTTCTTTAATGGAGAAATTTTTGCTGGAATAATCTATATTTGGTTTAATTAGTCCAGTATTTATAGGTTATATTTATTAAATCTTAAAAACCAATGAATTTTTTTTTCTGGTAAACTATACGCTACTCCTACGCAATATATGCGATTTGAGTAAAATATGTTTTTAAATTTTTTGTTGTTGTAAGTAACACTGTTTGAAGTTGCAGAATGACAGCTGCCTAAACTATGGCAGCGGTTGACGTAGTGGTTAGAGCACTCGCCTTCCTCAATAGCGAACCAGGTTCGTTTCCCGTCTGGGTTGACGACGGACGTTTCGCATGTAGAAGGTTCAATGTGGATCGGCAGGTTTTGTCGGGAGTATCCGACACCTCTGCAACGTAGGAGCTAAGTTCATAATTAATATATGTATATTTATTATTTTTTTAAATTTGGTTATAAACTGTGCTTATTACCATCCTGTAAAACGTATTTCAATAAAATATTATTATGATATAAAAGTAGAATACCAGCAATAGCTTAGCACATTAAATCAATTAAGAGACCGGAATGTAACTTCAACTATCTAACGGTACTCAAACAATATCATTTTAAATAAGTGATGAAAGAAAGACGTCCATAAATTTAAAATGTGTGGAAGATAAATATACGCTTTAAAACACTACTTTACAACTGCACGTTTTTGAAAGTCAATATGAAAACTACAAATCAAGAATCCTAGATAATGATATTTGCCAATTTATGAGCAAACATTTACCTAGAAGGGTGCATTTGTGAATGGTAACCGTTACGCCGCAATGAAATCTAAGAGATTTTGACGTCAGAGATTGTTCTTCAGAAATACGTTACTCTAGAAAAATATTTGCTCAGGAGGTTGATAAAACTATTATCAAGGTTTATTGTTTTTCATTTTTTTCAAATTGGTTTTGTCAAACCTAGAATTTTAAACTGATGCATTTAGCTGGAAATTATGTACCATATTTTCTTAAGTAATTAAATTGTTTTCTGTTAATAATTTATAAATCATCTTGTGATATGTTATTTTGGATTTTTTTTCGAACCAATGTGATAAAAACTACCTAGTTTGCCTTTATTAGGCCTATGTCATAGCTTATGTTATTTAATCTGGATTGTACAAGTCATAGACAAATAATATTTAATAAACAAATACCGTGTAGAACACAATAGATGACTAAATGTAGAGTGGAAAATATAAACAAATACCATATAAATAATCAAGGTGCCAAAAAAGACTGAACTGAGTTACTTAACGATGTTTTGCTGCAAGAGCTAGGTCACAATTAGTTCCTTAACAGTTGTTATTACCGTCGAAAGATACGCACACTCTTGCATGTCTGTTGTTCTCTTTTACTTGAGAACATATTTTTCACACTAGGATCACACTTAGCTCTGTTGATGAATTTTTAGAGAAAAAATTACCAAAACTAAGTCATAAGCTAACCTTGTTTACTTCTAGTTTTATTTTATATTATTATTTTCTTTCTTTTATTTACCTCTTACTTAATATTTTATGTATGAGGCTCATCTAAGCGGCTGCCCAAGGGTTTTTGCAGTTATGATTTATTCTGACTTGTACTTATAAGCATTGCAATGCACCTACTGTATGGTATCCTAAATTAATGTGTGTTTTGCATATTTACTGTGTTGTTTACCGTGTTCATTGTACACCGTATTTACTGTATTTTTATACTGACAAATCCTATTTCATTGTTGAAAATGAAATTACAGGATGATAACAAATAAACAAAATTATCAGCCTACAAATATGAATGTCTGGCTGTGTGGAGTAGCTGGCAAGGCCACACACAGGGCGGGCACGTAGAGAGATAACGTGCTGGCGGCAGACACTACGCGCTCAGTTGACAGTAAAGTGCAGTACGTGTCCCAGGGTAGAAGATGGCTGAAGACGAGGTCGTGGTGTTGACACCAGTGAAGACGGAGGCCAGCCCACTGTTGGAGCCAGGCGCCCAGGTCGACCCTGATGCCGACAACAAGCTCGCACACAAGTGAGTCCCCTCACATTGACGGTCTTATGCATTTATATACTATGCGCCAATTTGAAGTTATCAGGAAAACGTGATGTGTGGGTTTTTTTGCGAATTTGAAATAGTCTTACAAAAAGTACACTAGTTCTATAAATCCAGTATTCATAACCACAGGAGACAGAAGTAAAATATTTTTATAAGACCGTTTCAAAGCAGAAAAGTATTTCATACCATACACCAATTGTAAATTGTAACAACTATCGTATAAGCACGGTCGCACGCTTCGGAAGGGGGTGGAGGAGTGACAACGGAACCCGATCCCCCCTTCCCCCTTGAAAATGTTTGAGCTTACACTAACCAGAATAGTGAAAAGGGGTATAGAGTAGACCCCACTTACCTTAGGGAAACTATTTAAATATAACCATTTTGCACCTTAAAATAAGGGTTTCCCTGGGAATTCCCCTGGACCCCTCCCCTCTTTATGGGAGGGGGGAGGAGGAGGTCGATTTTGCCTTATAACATACCACAATTCGGGCCCACATAACATTTTTTCATTGGTGTATTAGGAAGTCATGGTTACTGTAGTATAACGTAATGTAGTAATAAAGTCTAAAACACCAAAATTTAAACTTTATTAAATTTACCCCTCAGGTTTAGGCCCCTTCCGAAAAAGTTATTGAATGCAGCTCTTCGTATAAGGACAGTATGGAAAACTGCAACTTTTTAACATTCATTGTTGGAGCGTGAGACAAGGTAGTACGGTCGAGAGCTGGGGACATTAGCAAAATACTAAATATTGACGCTAGCTTTCTCTGTTTGCTATGGCGGTAATGAGCAGTTTATGCATTTACGGACTCATTTTCTCTTGTGCTAATATTACGAGAATGTGTTGTCGCACGTAATGAAAAGTAAAACAAATATTTCGTACTTTATTACTTTGCCTCAATTAATAAATGGACTGTTTGCATTGTAAGAACAAAATCATACACATTTTGACTTTGGAACGTCGATAAGGTGAAAACTGGCTGAGCTAATTTTCCTTTGATAGAAAAAAATGTACTGTCAACTAACGTCTATAGAACTGAAACTATTTCATACAAATAAAAGATTAAGATTTTTTCCCCCGACTAAAACACCCTTGAGGCGTAAACATTCTAAACGGAATTATTCGCAATAATAAATTACATAAATTCTATAACGGTCGAAAAGTGCTGCAGCAGTGACACATAGTATGTCGCTTTATTTTTGTTTTGACGCCCGTAAAAAGTCACCTATGGGTCATACAGTCTGTCTGTCCAAGATTCCCATTTATACTGATTTTGCGAGAATTTTTGTTCAACCCAAAAATCAAGTTGCCGTCAAACCGTTCCAGCAACGTTAGAAATTATGTGTTCTACAAAAAATTTATACTCGGCAATAAATAAATGGCGAAAATTATGTTTAAAAAATATTTCTAAAATCGTACTCATTTACCTGAAAAACAAAACCGTTTACAAAATGCCGACAAACTGCAGTATTATTAGTACATTCGCGAATCATTGGCTAAATTGAATACGAAAATGTTAGTGGCAAAATGTTGTACGACATTTTACGTGCACAATGTGGCAAAACTGCACGAAGAAAGATCCCTCTTGCGCTCAAAATCCAGGTATTATGTATGTTAGTCGAGAAAACGTAGCATCATGTTTGCACTGATCACAGGATTTGAACCTGTCTCCACAATATGAAGTTTCCGGGTTCAACCCCCCTCCCAAATATGAAGGACAAAAAAAAATTAACCATGCAATTTAGAATTTATGTATAAATTTCGTACGTATGTATTACAGTTTCTCTAGATTAATACTAGTAAACTAGTAAATCTGTTAGGGAGTATTCAGAGAACCCATTAGTAAGTTAATATCCTCACTCAATAATTTTTCATCAAAAACTTAATATTACTACCACTGGTATATTCAATTTTCCTATACCAAAACTGCTTAAATAATACCATTGTGCACCTTGAAACCCAAATTTTGCCGGAGGAGGACCCCTGGAACCCCTCCCCCCTCGCTTTGACTGTGAGGATCATTGTTCCTTTATAAAATTTCGCATTTGAAACTCCCTCCAAACCCAAATCCTGGCTACGCCACTGGTCAGAACAGTAGTAGTAGGATAAATAAGATATCTGTGGAGTGCAAGAGGGGACTAACTCCGTGCTGTTTTGCCACATTGTACACGTAAAATGTGTCTGTGCATCATTTTGTCACTACTGACATTATCGTCGCTAATATAGTCCAGGGTCAGCGCGGTGTGCGTATTATACACCCGTTTCTGCACACTCGGTATAGTAAAATCGTTTTTAGACAAATATGCCAAATCGTTTTACGAAATGTGCCCCCATTTCGCTTTAGTGAAATAATAATGACGAAAGACGAAACTGTACGGTCGCACCATGTACCATGCACCATGTCAAACATTACGCTAAAAGAACCGCGTTGATAACGGATAGTTGGCGTTTTTGAGCAATTTATAAAGTCTTTTCTTAATTTGTAATATGTACGCTATCAGCTTAGGCTTTATAGTTATATTATACTGTTTGTTCAACATGAGTGGATTTTGTTAGTACTTACGCACTAAAATCTCTTTGTAATATTTACAGTGAATTTCTTTGTCTTTACAAATCTTTGTAAAACTACAAGGATTTTTCTTGTAAAATTATTCGTAAATATACTTAAGAAAACATTGTAGTCAAAACCAAAAGCACGGTTTTGTCATAGTAGCTTTTTATAATTTATTGGATCTTGTATATACTTTGTTTGAATAAAAATGAATTGTCATATAACCTAAATGTTTTACAAAATAAAGAAATTAAAAAAAAAAAAAAAATTAAGTACGTTGAAAATGGAAGCGAGCGAACAGT